>VDFB02371859.1:0-63070 GCA_007258455.2 Sequoia sempervirens
GACTGTGAAATCATCGAAATCCGAGTAGTTGACTTCTAAAGAAAAAATATTTTTGTTGTACAGCTTCCTACACGTACTTCGAGGTAAAATTTTTGTCAAAAAAATTAATAGTTCTTTTTTTGCAAAAATAAAAAATTCACGGTTTTTTTCATCATTGTAAAAAAAAAATTATTTTTAAAAAAGCTTTAATTTAAAAAAAAAACAAAAGTTTTTTGAAAATAAAATTTGTTTTTGAAACAAATTGAAAAAGGTAGTACCTACGCAGGGTACTATGCAGGTCCATACCTGCGCAGGCCTATGTAGAGTACCTACACCTTCATTATGGAGAGGTGGGGGTGGCCCATGTGCCCCCCACCAATTAATTTTTTTTTCATATGTAAATTTTTTTATTGTTCTTTTTTTCATATAAGCCAAATTGTGCAAATGCGCCGACGACCATTTGGCCATCAAATTAAGGCTCGTAATTTTGCTATGACGACCATATAGCCATCAAATTTAATGCCGCGGACTGTGTCTTTTGCCCTTTGGAGTTGTTTTCTTCTAGAGGCCATAACTTTTTCCCATGGTGTCAAAATCAGGCAAACGAGATATCGTCGGAAAGAGGACTTAGAGTAATTTCCAATGGTGTAGGTATTTTTTGGAGATTTTTTCTTAGGTCCTTGTTATGTCTAGTCAAAGTAAAATCTTCTTTTTTAGAGTTGCCTTCAGTGTTTTCAACATAACTTTTGCATACGATGTCGAAAGTGGGAAAACAAGATATTGTCGGAAAGCTTGTTCCAAGCTCTTCGAATTGTTGTAGGTGGTTTCTAGATTTTATTTTTGGTTTTTTCTAGAAATCCTTATTCTCAGATGTAGTATTTTTTGGACCATATGGGCTCACATTGCATGTATTTATCATCTGTAAATGCACTAAAATAAAGTGCCTCAACTTTGTATGTGTAGTATTGGGATTCTTGTGCATCAATTTGTGCCTTGGTTTACTTGCACTATGATATAAAGTGCCATGGGGGTTGTTGTTTTCCTTTGTTTTTCCTTCATACCTTTCTCATGCGTATGTGACTTTTGTTTTCACATCCTTTATATCTGCTTGTACTTTCATGACTACACCTTTAGATGTTTTTGATTTCTCTTCATGCACTACTTTCAGGCATTCAGTTTCAGCGTACCTATCATACCTCTCCCTTTTCAACATTATGGAGGGGTTTCTATTGTTGGTGTTAATGCTTCTTGTTGGGAAAATTTTGTCATCTTAGAGAAACCTCCAAGAACAGTAGTGCCTTCAGTAACTTTAATTTCAAATAGATTGCCTCAAAAACACGTACAACTATGTCACAAATCAGAATCAGACACAGTTCATTTCCCACATTAATCTTTTTGAGGGAAGCACATGTAAATTCAGTTTCAACAACTTGCATAAACAGATTCAACAAATAGAACCATTAAACATGAAAGATAGTACAAAAGATTAGAACACACAGATTTACGTGGGGAAAACCCTTTCGAGTAAGAAAACCCCACACTCCAAAAGATCCGAGCCATTGTATTATTCAACAAGAAATAGAGTTACAATACAATATCAAGCTCATAGCCTTTTTCACAGAGATTACTCCTTGTTTCATTCTGGAGACAAACTGGCAACAACCCTGTTCTGTTTCCCTCTCTCCTTTTTACATTTCATTGATCAACCTCTCAGTCCATACAACCTTCGCACTGTTACAATACTCTCACATAGTATATAGTGTAGATTAACATGAGAGATCAACCAAGACACTTAATCTAGAGAGATTTTGGCAACATAATCCTGCCTCAATCTTCCTCTCTCCTTCATACTGCAAAACTTCCAATGTATATACATTCATCTTCAGCAGACATGAAACAGTTCATCTTTTGTAGATCAATTTTTATTCCAACAGTCAGACCAACTGTTAACCACTCTAACTTCTTCAACTCACCCATGATCCTCCAATGAACATCATACACATCAGCGGTCAACCAAGTCAGCATCCTTCCAACCACAGTCTACCTTCAAGTCTATCGATATGACTTTGTCTATCGGTCATAGTTTAGCAAAACAAACTGATCATCAAAGTCTCCCCGATGTTGTCCATCATCCTGAGGTCTCGACCAAGTCCATCAGCAAGACAACGTCCATCGACAAGAGTTCATAATGTCACATTGAACCCATAGGTCTCCCCGATGTCATTAAGCTCATACAACTTTCGAACCATCGTGTTGGCCAGACACACTTTATTGCTAAGAATTCACACCGATATCCATCCTATCAGGCCCCACATCCGTTGGCAGTTGGAAACCAACCATCACTTTCCAACTGTCAACACTCCCTCATATTCTGCTTGTCGTGGTGAGGGGTCCACCAAGACATGCATCCACTGCTTGTGCAATTCTGAAGCATCAAAAGGGAATCTAAAATATTCTCAACAAGTCTCTCAGAAAAGAATTAAATATTAACTCCAAGTGGTCCCCACATCTGTTGGCATCCAAGTTGCTATATCGCTAGAGAACCGAACTCCAGAACCTCATGTCGGAGGTTACAAAGTTCCCAGAACCCACGACTTGCCGACAAAGGGATCGCTTTGTCACTCAAAACCTGAACTTCCAAACCCCAAGTCAGAGGTTACGAAGTTCCCAAAACCCGTGATGAGCCGACAACAAAGGAATGAGCCTTCCCTCCCTGATCCACTTTGGTAGGGAGGTTGAGGCATACTGGAACCACTGCAGCTTGATTAGATAAACTTGAAAACCAGCGACTTGACAGGCCAATGAAGGAGGAAAATAGAACTGCTCGAGGGAAACGAAATCAAGCTAGTAGAGATTTGGTGTAATTACTCAACGCTTCCTTGGTTTTAAAATTTAAGGTGAGCTGTATATACAATATTTATTCCTATGTGCCCTAAACGGTCTTAAGCGGTTGATTTTAAGCTTGTTTGGTGAGGATGATAGTGTCGTGGGGCACTCATCACGGATTCTTGTCTTCTTGATCCACAGATAATGTTGTTTTGAAGAGGGTTTGGCGGAAGGATACTGCGAAAATGCTTTCAAGTGTTGTCGTGATGGCAACCCTGACCAGTATTTGATCACTTGCGATCATCATTTGATCCTTTGTGGACAAATTGGAGACGGTCGGGAAGAATGGAAACATCAAAGCAGGTTTGGTGATCATCGATTCATGTGCAAATTTTTTATTACTATTTTGAGTTGTGGATCTCATGGGACGTTTATTAGTATATTTCTTATGTTATCCAAAAATCCTAGTGCCTCGTACCAAGCTATGTGTAAGTTTGGAGATCTAGTTGATATATTTCTGTTTATCAGTATTATGTGGTCGACTAAGTTGATATAATGTGTTGTGAATATTCAAGGAATGTTTATTTGAATATTTTTGTGTTTGATCATTATGTTTTGGGTTCAAGATAAGTTTTGGATGACCGTTGTGGATGCGCATTAGATATTACTTAAGATTTGAGCTGATAGTTGCTAATATTTTTAAGTTTTATTAAAGTTGACTTGTAGCGACTAAATTCTTAGTTGTGGATATATATAAGTGATTAGTTATATCATTTTTGGTGTGCGAAAGGTGTGTTGAAGTGTGTTGTGATTATAAAAAGGGTGATTAAGTGATTATGCATAGTTTCACTTGTGCATCAAGGGTTTTGTAGTGTGAGTTTGTCTTGGAAGCGAGGGTAGGAAATACGGAGTCCCGGAAGGACAAAAGATGAAACTACTTTGGGGCTTGTAGAAACTACATAGTAGTGGAATTTCATTGGTTTTGGTTGTTCGGATGTCCAGACTCGGTAGGTGAGCCTTTCTTTACGGCATTGAGCTCTAAATTACTTTGAATGCAAGTGCATTCCCATTTTGTAATCTTTCTTTTGGGTATACTCAGATTATATTGTGGATTGGCCATCCACCATGGTTTTTCCCCTAATAGGGTTTCCACGTAAAAATCCTTATGTTATGGTGTTGTGGTTATTTTTTTTCTGTTTATGCATATATCTTTTGGTTGAATGCTTTAAGTGGATTAAGGTTCAGAATGATAAATTCAATTTTTGCACAACACTGATTCACCCCCCTCTCAGTGTTGCTTGTTTCCAATAGGTTTTTCTTTCAGCATTTCAGCAGACATTCTATGACAGTGTTTGCAACTTCTTCATGCTTCAGTGGTGTTTTCCATTTTCTTCCTTTGTTCCTATATTTTGGGACAATTTCTTCTTGATTGGAGGCTTCTTCATCCTTCACTCTTGTTTGGAGGCTTCTTAGTTCTTCACTTGTATTTCTCTCTTTTGGAGAGGAGTTTTTCCCACGAGGTTTTCTCCTTTTCTCCTGTTGTGAGAGATCTTTTACATTTGTACATGGGTACCTCATCTCGCCTTGTTTGCTAAGACCCATCTTTGCTTTCATGCATCTGTCCTTAGTTTTTTAGCTTCACCCTAAGTTCATCTTAAGGGGGGGTGTTAGAGTAATAGGTTGTTTACTTAATTGAATTAATCATGTTGATTAATTAATTAAGTCACCTTTACTTTATTTCACTCAAGCTAAACTTAGGAATCTTTATTTTGCATTATTAAATTAGTCATGTTGTCTCGTTCATTATGATCTTGACACTTGTCACATGCTAATTTAATCCTCATCCTAGGGTTCTCACCTTTAGGGTTTTGATCTCC
Organism: Sequoia sempervirens; assembly: GCA_007258455.2. Lineage (NCBI taxonomy): Eukaryota > Viridiplantae > Streptophyta > Pinopsida > Cupressales > Cupressaceae > Sequoia > Sequoia sempervirens. Next base: position 4,683 of record VDFB02371859.1, read on the forward strand.
TTTCTTAAGGATTGATCTCTTTGTAATTAAAAGCTTCTTGGGTAATGCATATTTTGCTTCATGTTTGCAGAGCACCATTCTTGTGTCTCTTGATCTCCTTTGGTGACAGGTTATTTTCTTATAGGTGTTCATTGGGATATGTGAGGTTAGATTATCAACTTCTACACTTTGTACATGTGACATGAACTTTGTACCATGTCACATGGACCTTGTCCCCTCAAAATACTCCAAAGGAATTTTAATTCGTTTATTCCCATCACATCACACCCTTTGGAGTGTGAGGTTCAAAAAGGCATGTCTTTATGGAAAGATCTCCTCCTACACTCCAAAGTACCATCTCCCTCTCAATTGACCTCATGGTGACACTTGGCACCATCCCATGAGTTGAAATGTATCAACCATCCTCCACCCTTGATTATCAACTTGCAATCTTGACCCTCCATCTAAAATTCTAAAATCTATAAAATCCAACACTTAGCCATTATCTTCTCGCCCTCACTCATTTTATCATTGGAGCAATATTATGCTATAGAATTCATGAGCACACATCCAACCATCCATGAGCACAACCACAATTCCATGGTGCAACAAGGATTAATTTGGTGGTCATTTATGTTTTCATTATGTTTTGCTAAATCTTATGCTTAAATTGAGTGTTGCTTGTGTTTTGGGTAGAGTAGGTTAAATTTTGCTTTAGTTTGCTCTATTTAGGCCAAAAATTATATGTACACATTTTTGGTACACCTAATAAGACTCACTTCACAATTATCACTAACTTGAATCGTCTATTTTAAATATTTTACATGTGTAGGTCATGGTTGGGCAACCTCGTTCTAGATAGGTGGCCTAGTTTTGTGCTTGGGAGGCATCATCTTTAGGGTGTTAGAAATCAAATTTCATCATTATAACTTATCTTTTTTTGCACTCTTTGATGATTATCCCCTGTGTTGACAAAATATGGTTTTACAGGTTTAGATGTCATCCAGCCTATCTCATAACACCTAAAATCAAGTTTTTTCTAACTATATTCCATTTTTGTGCAAGGATTCATAGTTGGATGGCCTTTTAGGAAAGTGGGGTGGCCTTGTAACTTTTTGGGTGGCCTCATAGGGGATTGGGGTGGTCTCATAATAGGGAGGCCTCAAAATTTTCTGGGTGGCCTTGTCACTTGTTGGAGTAGCCTCATTTACAAGGTAAAATTTTCTATTTTTAGAATTTACATTCTCTGTTTGGTCGGCCTTGTTCTATGTTAGGGCGACCTCAGTTTTGTCATTTTCTATAAAGATTCATTTTTACTAACTAAGAGACTAATCTACTAATATTTTATTGGTTGTGGTATTTTTACTAATGATATTTTGTACATCACATACTAGTCAAATAATCAATAGAAACTACTAACACTTTGTCTTGTAGCCCCATGGTCAAAGATTTAATTTTTTCCATTAAACTAGGTATTAATGTAGATAAAAGGGTCAATTTTCTTCTGTGATGTGTTTGGGATCATTTGTTGACGAATTCTCTCCCCTTGTGCCATTCAGTGAGCATGGTGATCAAAAATCATAAATTGATCTAAGTCTTGTTGTGTTAATCCCAAGAGCACTAGCTATGTGTATTCTATCTCCTCATTCCTTGAGAGATGTTAGAGATCAAAATAATTTAATGTCTCTTTCCCTTTAAAAGGTCTTCTTAGGGATTTCACCACTCCAAGGGATGACCTCAACCACGTGTTATCGATGGGGTATAAAAAGGGGGGAGAATGAAAATTTAACCCCAATCTAGTCATGCATGTTTAGTGAAACTTTAATGTTTGGTTGATTCCAAACTAAGAGTGTATGTTTGGTCTGAGCGGCTTAATTGATATTCCTAACCCACACTTATGACCAGCTAGTGTTCATGGTTGTGTCTCATGTACCCTCCTAGTATTTCAAGAACTCCATTAGAAGCTTGTCAAGCCTAGATAAGACCTTTCAGTAATTGGTTAGTGTGGTGTAAGGTACAATATCATGCCTGAAGCTACTCACCATGTATCTCCTTGAGTAGAGATAAGACTTGTTTGGGAAAGATCTTAGGAGCTCCATAGGAAGGGAAAAGGTGAGCTCTTGTGCCAATGTATCCCTATATGTCAACTCTTGAAAGAGAAGTGCCTCACACTAATTTTGAGATATTAACATTTGGTTGGTGGGCCTATACTAAGTTAACACTCCTACTTGATTAATTTTAGGAATGCGAGCATGTTTGGTGTGTCTTCTTCATACTAGTACTTGTCCACATACCTCAAATTCCTACATGCAAATGAAAGTGTCTTTATGTGTTTGGTTTTACTTGCAAAACATCTTGAGTCACCTTTTTCCAAAATAAAACATAATATGTCCCATGAATCCAACTTAGTTTAGGCAACCTAGTAGTATGTTTGGGTAGTTTCATATTGCCCATGCTAAGTCCCAAATCCTTCCAACTTAATTTAGGTAGCTTGGTACTATGTTTGGGTAATCTCATATTCCCCAAACTTAGTTCAAAATCTCCCAACTTAGTTTAAGTGGCTTGGTTTTGTGCTTGGGTGGCCTTGTCATTCCCAAGTTTAGCTCAAAATTTCTTCCAACCTAGTTTGGATGTCTAGTGTTATGTTTGGGTGGTCTTGTATCACCTAAAAATCAATAAAACTCAGTTTAGAATCAATCTAACTCAGTTTAGGTGGCCTTGTTCACAACTAGGTGGCCTCACAACCAATTTGGGTAGCCTTGTTACCTGTTTGGGTGACCTTGTACCCTGTTTGGGTGGTCTTGTTTTAACTGGGTTAGAATTAAAATTTTCATTGAACATCTCTAAATAAACGGCCTTGTCCTATGGTTGAGTGGTCTTATTTTCCATACAAATTCCATAGAGAAAATCCTTTTAATCCGAGATATCCATTGTTCTTCTAAGCCAAATACCACAAATGAATAATTTTTTTGCTTCATATCCAACCCATATTGATAATTTTTGTCACATCACGAGCAATTAAAACTTAATTAAAATCTTATCCTCTTAGTACAAGGACATCCCTAAATACATCTTATCATCATCTCAATCATCCATGATAAAAAATCCAACCTTAGACTCTTAATTGAGATCCTAAATCCTAAAAAAATCATCCATCATAATGTTTTCTTGGTAGCTTAGCCTATCCCAAGTTCGTAATCCATCATTCAAACTATTTCACCTCGAGCTAGAGGTATAGATTATATCAATATATCCTCTTTCTTGAGAACTTAACCTATCTCAAGTAGGAAATCCATCCAAACAAAATTTGACATAGGATCTCAACCATAGTTGTGAGGATACTATCAACTGCATGTCCCAAAAATCACCCCCTTAGTTTAGCTCTATTCTTGAATATTAGGATACCCTACCACTATATCATCAATGTTGGGAATTAAGGTGTCTCAACCTTGGCAATTCCTGAGTTGTTTATTTATTATTACTTTAGTTTTTCCAATGGATAAATATCATTTATGTAATTAAATAATTGTGCTCCATCATAAGGGGCATGAGATTTTGGGTTGGAACTTTTGCCACATGTCGGTGCCTTAAAAAATAAGTTATTAATTGTTAAAAGATGCCCACTTAGTGGTATAACATGGAAAGCCTATATTTTAAGGATGTTATGACGGCTTCTATGACAATTGTAAGGGATAAAAATGGGGAATATCATTTTGGACGTGAGAATCATCTATGACACACGTAAGGGAATCTTTGCATAACTATTGATGGTTTATGACACATGTAAAAGCATATCCTATTTTATAGGGATTCTTATGACATTTTGTAAGGTGGTGTAATGTCATGTAAGAGACCATGTTTAACATGTAAGGGGTCGAATGGATTTTTACCATGGTATTTACGAACCTTGTTTTGACCCATGGTAATGTTTTATGGTGGTATTTTGAGCCTCCATGAGTCTATATACCGAGGGGTTGAGTTGGAGACACTATGAGATGTTTTATAGGTACACAGATGTTATCGGATTGAAGAGGAGTTAGAGTGGATGTATTGTAAACATATTTTTTGATAATACAAGCTATTCATCTCTTCTTTGGTGAAGTTTTTTCCTGAAAGGGTTTCTCCACGTTAAACATTGTGTTATGTGATGTGGTTTCTACTCTTTACATTTTCATTGCTTGTAGTTGTTTAAATCTTCATATGGTTTACACTACATAATTTTGTTTATAGTAATCTGTTAAAGCTTCCATTATTTCTATTCCTTTACCATTTTTCTAACATTTGGTATTAGAGCCAGGCCAGTTCTATGTTTTGGGTGGTAGAACGAAGGTTTTTTGAGCTTTAATGGGAGTTTTGCTGAGTTGTTTTTTGAAATATTTTTTGTTTAACCATGGCTACAACTTCTAACTGTTTGGATATTGAAAAATTTAACGGAGTTGGTTTTGAGTTGTGGAAGCTGAAAATGGAGGATCTCCTTGAAGAACGAGATCAATGGGTGGCTATAACAAATGAAAAGAAACCTAAGAAAATGAGTGATGAAGATTGGGAGAAGATAGATAAAAATGAACATGGTACTATCAAATTGTGTCTTTCTGATTCTATTCTCCTGAATCTCTCAAAGGAAAAAATTGCATATGCTTTGTGGAACCAGATAGGTGAGATCTATCAAGCAAAAAGTATGGTAAATAAAATCTACTTGAAGCAAAAGTTTTTTTCTCTTAAGATGAGGGAAGGTGAATCTATAGCTGAGCATTTAAATTATTTTAATTTGGTTTTGAGTCAACTAGCCTCTATTGATGTTAATGTTGAAGAAGAAGATAAATGCATTATGCTTCTCTATTCTTTACCTGAATCTTGGGATAATTTCGTACTTGCTATCACTACTAACATGGAAGATCCAAAGATGGATACTCTTGTAGCAACTTTGTTGTCATAGGAAATGAGGAAAAAGGTGATGGATAGTATAGGTGATGCTCTCAACTTAAGGGGAATGCCTAAAGAAAGAGGGTCTAAAGGAGATAAGAATGGGCCTAAGGATAAGTCTAAGGGAAGATCTAAGACTCTTGGAAAGAAGAACATAGTGAAATGCTGGAACTGTGGAAAAAGAGGACATGTGACGAAGGAATGCAAAAATCTAAAGAAACAAGTTGATTCCTCCACAGAGAAATCCTCAAATTCAGGTAATGAAGCTTTGGTTTCTTGTCTTCATACTATGACTAATGAACACTGGTTAATTGATTCAGGATGCTCATTTCATATGACTCCTCACAAGGAGTGGTTTTCCACATATGAAAAATATGATGGAGGTGAAATCTACCTCGGTGATAAATCTTCATATCCTATTGTTGGAAGGGGTAAGATTCAGTTGTGTTTCAGTGATGGAAGGATTAAAACCTTCCTTGGTGTTTTACATGTTCTAGGAGTAGCTAGAAATCTGATTTTAGTTTCGAAGTTGAATGATTTGGGAATAAATGCAACATTTGATAAGCATGGTTGTAGATTGGTAAGAGGAAGTCTCGTGATAGCAAGATGGAAAAGGAAGGGGACGCTGTTTAGGCTTGAAGCCACTACTATTATTAACTCTACCAATGTAACTGAAAAATCTGAAAATACTTGTATGTTGTGGCACCATAGATTGGACCACATTAGTGAGACTGGTTTAAAAACCATTTTGAATAAAAAGTTAGAAATTTTTTCCTATTCTGATGAGAGTTTTGATTTTTGTGAACATTGTGTGTTTGGTAAACAAAATAGAAAATCATTTCCTTTAGGCAGTACTAAATCAAAGAATAAATTGGATTTAATTCATTCAGATGTATTTGGTCCTACAGATGTGGAATCAATTGGAAAATATAGATATTTTGTCTCCTTCATTGATGATGTTACAAGATATACCTGGTTATATTTTATGAGGCATAAATTTGAAGTTTTCACTAAGTTTAAAGAATTTAAAGCCTTAGTTGAAAAGCAAATAGATTGTAATATTAAGGTTTTGAGATCTGATAATGGAGGGGAATACTGTTCTAAGGAATTTGATGAATTTTGTAAGCATGCAGGAATTGTTAGACAAAAAAATACTCCTTACACTCCTCAACAAAATGGAGTGGCAGAAAGGATGAATCAGACAATTATGGAAAGAGCTAGAAGTATGCTAAGTAGTTCACAACTTGACAAATGCTTTTGGGCAGAAGTTGTAAGTACTGCTTATTACTTGTTGAATAGATTTCCTTGTAAGGATCTTGAAACAACACCTTATGAAATGTGGATAGGTAAGAAACCTCCTATTTCACACTTAAGGGTATTTGGCTGTGAGGCTTATGTTCATGTGCCTAAAGAAAAATGAACTAAGTTGGATCCGAAAGTTGAAAAGTGCATTTTCATTGGATATGGTGATAATGTAAAAGGTTATAAGTTATGGAATCCTCTAACCAAGAAAAATATCTTTTCTAGAGATGTGATTTTTCAAGGAGCTTAGTGTTATTTATGATCCTAAACAACCAAAGGAAAAAGACAAGGAAAAGAGAGTGCATTTTGAAATTAAGCAAGAAGATGCACCTCAGGAAGAACAAAGATTTGGACTTGAGGATGAGAAGGAAGGAGATGAGGTATGAAATGAAGTTACTGATCAATCAAAGAACATGAGGACAAAAATCTGGAAGAGGTTGAGCAAGGTCAAGAACAACAAAAGCCTCATACTCCTATTCTCAGAAGATCCACAAGACAACAAAATCTAGTTGATTGGTATAACCCACCTAATTTTCATTGTATATTTTCTTTATTAAGTGCTAATTATGAACTTAGATCTTATAGGGAGGCTCTCTCTTTAGAGGAAAATGAGTCTTGGTTCCAGGCTATGCAAGAGGAGATGATGGCATTGGAAAACTATAACACTTGGGATCTTGTTGATTTTCCAAAAGGAAGAAAGCCCATCAAATGTAAATGGGTATTTAAAAATAAATTTGGAGCATATGGTCATTTGGAAAGGTATAAGGCCAGATTAGTGGCTAAGGGCTACTCCCAGAGAGAGGGATTTGATTTTGGTGAAATTTTCTCTCATGTCGCTAAACTAACTTCTATTAGATTCTTATTATATATTACTGCTGCTTGTGATTTTGAGATAGAGAAAATGGATGTTAAAACCACTTTCTTGCATGGGGATCTTGAGGAGGAGATTTATATGTGACAACCTGATGGTTTTGTTGTGAAGGGAAAATAAAATTTGGTTTGCGGGTTAAAAAGATCTTTGTATGGTCTAAAACAGTCACCTAGAATGCGATATCAAAGTTTTATGATTTTGCATTAAAGTTGGGATTTCTTTGGAGTGAAGAGGATCATTGTGTGTACATTAAGGTTATTAATGATCAGATCTTAATTATTATCTTGTATGTTGATGATATGTTGTTTATTGGTAACAACTAGGTGATGATTGGTGAGCTCAAGAAACAAATTTATGGCACATTTGATATGAAGGACTTAGGGTCTACAAAATACATTCTTGGGATGGAAATCAATAGGGATCAGAGTCACATAAATATTTGGTTAAGTCAGAGTAAGTATGTTGATACCATTTTATAGAGGTTTAATATGCCTAATTGTAAGCTAGTTTGTATTCCATTTCCGGTTGGTACTAAGTTGAGCTTAGATATGTGTCCTAATATTGATGATGATTTTGAAGATATTTCTAAGGTTCCTTAAGCTAGTGCCATTGGTAGTTTGATGTATGCAATGGTTTGCACTAGACCAAATATAGCCTAAGCAATGGGAGTTCTAAGCAGGTTTATGTCTAACTCGGGTAAAGAGCATTGGACTTTTGTTAAGAGGGTATTTAGATATTTGCGAGGTACTTTTGATTATTGTTTGCTTTATCATGGTATTGATAATGAGGTCAAGTCATTGGAAATATAGGGATTTGTTGATGTAGATGGGGCAGGTGACTTGGATAGTCGAAGGTCCACTAGTGGGTATGTGTTTACTTTGTTTGGAGGAGCAGTGAGTTGGATGAGTAAAATTTAGGCTACAGTTGCTATATCCACCACTGAAGTAGAGTATATGGCTGCTACTCATGTCTCTAAGGAGACAATTTGGTTGCAAAGGTTGTGTACAGGTATTGGTTTTGATTGCAATATTGTTCAGGTTAACTGTGATAGTCAAACTGCAAGTCATTTGACTAAGAATCTAATGAATCATGCTCAAACTAAACATATTGATATTCAGTATCATTTTGTTTGTGAGTTGATTGCTAATGGTCAGATCAAGTTGAAGAAGATTGACAGACAGGAGAATATTGCAAATGTTCTTACCAAACCTATGAGCATAGAGAAATTTACTTGGTGTAGGAAGGACACGGACCTTGCTACTTTTACCTAATTGATTCCATGATGGTGTGATTCCCCTAGCTCTTGCAAGGTATTTGAAAAGTGGGAGAATGTTGGGAATTAAGGTGTCTCAACCTTGGAAATTCCTAAGTTGTTTATTTATTATTACTTTATTTTTTCCCATGGATAAATATCATTTATGTAATTAAATAATTGTGCTCCATCAAAAGGGGAATGAGATTTTGAGTTGGCACTTTTGCCACATGTTGGTGCCTTGAAAAATAAGTTATTAGTTGTTAAAAGATGCCCACTTAGTGGTATAACATGGAAAGCCTATTTTTTAAGGATGTTATGACATATTCTATGACAACTAAGGGATAAAAGCAAGGGATATCATTTTGGATGTGAGAATCATCTATGACACACGTAAGAGAATCTTTGCATAGCTATTGATGGTTTATGATGCATGTGAGAGAATCTCCTATTTTATAGGGATTCTTATGACATCTTGTAAGAAGGTGCAATTCCATGTAATAGACCATGTTTAGCATGTAAGGGTCGAATGGATTTTTACCATGGTATTTTTGAACCTTCTTTTGACCCATGGTAATGTTTTATGGTGGTATTTTGAGCCCCCATGAGTCTATATATTGAGGGGTTGAGTTGGAGACACTATGAGATGTTTTACAGGTACACAGATGTTTCCAGATTGAAGAGGAGTTAGAGTGGATGTATTGTAAACATATTTGTTGTTAATACAAGCTATTCATCTCTTCTTTGGTGGAGTTTTCTCTTGAAATGGTTTCTCCATGTTAAACACTGTGTTATGTGTTGTTGTTTCTACTCTTTGCATTTTCATTGCTTATAGTTTTTTAAGTCTCCATATGGTTTACACTGCATAATATGGTTTATAGTAATTTGTTAAAGCTTCCATTATTGCTATTCCTTTACCATTTTTCTAACAATCAAAATGATCCTAATCTGAGCTTAAATAAAATCTTAACCCAAGCTGACTCTAAATACCAACCTGAGTTTGAGTAAATCCACATCTAAGATCTTCTAATATCAAAACAAATCTTAAGATCCATTCTTGTATTTTCTTCTAATCCATTCAATTGATCTTCCAATCATCTCTTCCCATCCAATCCAACATTATGAATCCTTACCCTCTCTGAACAAGAGAAAATTAGCAATCAAATGCAATCCCAATTACATTGATGATAATGAAAGTATTATTGATTAAGGTGAATATGAAATTTCTCTCTTTGAAATGCCATCATTTCTTGCAAACTTACCCCAAGTGCAAGTTTTCCCATCACGCCTCCATACATACCCACTAGTAATTCTCATACTACCTTTGACAATGGAAATCCATTATATCCATCATCCACATCTCCCTCTTATCTCAAACCCTCATATACCTCTTATCCAACAACCCAACCTCCATTTTATACAACACCATCCCATCCACATACAACCAAAATCCACTATCCAATTCCTTATATCTCAATCCTCCATCCACTTCCTCCTACCTCAATCCACCATCTCATTCCTCCCATATGAATCTACCATCACTTCATCCCTATATTAATCCACCACCTAATTCCTCCTATATTAATCCACCATCCAATTTATCCTATCTCAATCCAACTTCCAATCCCTCATACCTTAATTCCCCATCTAATCCAAATCCTCCAATTCATAATCCTAACCATTGAATCCATAATCCCAATCCTCTAGTTCATAATCCTAACCCCACCACTTCACGTCCCTACAAAACCACCCAACCAAAATATTCATCTTATCTCAGTTTCCTCTCATTATTTTCATCTAATCCCAATCCATAATCCTAATCTTACATCTAATCCTAATCCCCCATCTAGTCCTCATCCTCCATATTTTCCTAATTCTCCATCTAATCCCATTCCTCCATCTAATAATAACCCTCCATCTACACTTCATCCTCCATCATTTCCTAATCCTCCATTTAATCCTTCATCTAATCATAATCCTCCATCTACTCCTAATCCTCCATCTAATAGTAGTCCTCCATCTACTCCTAATCCACCATCTACTCCTGAAACATACAAATATCTTATTCTAGAATACCTCTAAGGACTCCTAGCAAAGGAACCATCACAAAATACACATGTTAAAGTTGTGGAGTCATATCACCCCAATCAATAGTCTAAGTTCATTATCGATGAGTCCCTCTGTCATCCCACACCTATTATTCTTGTTCCCATTTCTAACACCACCCAAACTATCAAAACCATTCAATACAAATCCTAATCCCCATCTCCTACAAGTCTATAATTTTCCAACCCATCAAAACCATCCAATCCCAATCCCCATCCCTTACTCCTAGCATTGTCCAACCGCAATCCCATGAACACATTGAACCCTCCATCCCTCTGCCTACCCAATGTGAGGAGTCTATTCAACACTCCTACCCCATCACACCATCCAAACAAGTCAACGCATGCCAAGAGATTGTTCCAAAGAATATAAAAATATCCCCCCATCCCACTCAAGATACTACCATCCCATCTAATACTTCTCATGATCCATTATCACCCCCTCATCAAAATCAAGATCATATCATCCCATCTAATCCATATCATGATAATTTATCACCTCCTATACCCACAATCCCAATACCATCACCTTATCCTCTTGGTCCTCTTACCTTCACCCATGGTGGTTCTCTCACAATAGAAAAAAAAATCATGTCCACCACCCATCCTCTACCTAATAATGGACTCACATCTTGCTTTCAAAATAATAAGCATACTACTTTAAACCAAATTTTAAATAACATGAACTATCAAGGAAAAGGCTTAGAAATTCATGAGAAAGGTATCCTAGAGCCCATCAATATTAAAGAAAATCCACGAGAACAAGGCCTTGATACTTATCTTAGGGCTCACAATCCAAAATTATTGGTACAACCTTTGTGAAACCCAAGCAAGCCTTCTCCAAACCAACAATAGGAACTTCCCATCATTCCTACAAACCATTTTTTTTTACCCCCCTTCGTCATACACACCTAAAAATACTATCCATATCCCTCCTTCATCCTCCAAATTCATTTTGGGCCTTATGTCCCACAATCCACTATCACATATCCTCCATCTAATAAATCCGTTTTGGGCCCTTACGTACCAAAATCCCATCCTCCATGTTATCTCATTCCTCTCGTCATCCACCAACCACCTATCCTTCTCACACATCATAAGAATCCCATTCCTATTATTCCTAATCAAGATCAACAAAGGCACACCTCCATGAATTCCATCCAACATGGTCTCTCCATGAACCCTCTCCAAAATCATCATTTCATCACTCCATTCATATTCTCTCCACATCATCCATCTCATCACACCCATAACATTGCTATTGGAAGCAATTTGCATGCCAAAATAAAAATTTGTACAACAAAACATCCACATGGAATTAGAGATCACCATGTCCCATCAAAAAGACATGACGAAGAAAAGAAAAATCCAATTAGAAAGTGCAATCAATCCCAAAGGCCACAAACATCCACCAAAGGTCCACCAAAGAAAAATTAAAACCATGTGAATCCCAAAGTGAGGTAATGTAATCAATTCAAATGAAAAATCCATCATGACATCTAAAGTTGCTAATTTGCAAGCTAATCATCAACATCCTCCACATCATATGTCTTTTTTGGGTCCCTATATCCAAAAATTCTCTACCCTAACTCCTCCATCATCCCCACATCTTCCATCTATTCCTCCTCCAATCATTCAACATCAATCAAAATTTATGCCAATGTTGGTCTTGATAACATCTCCCATTATACTCCCCTCCTATTATTCCATCTATATAGTTTCCAACATCCCATCTATTATCCTCCTCATCTCCCCCATCAATTCCCTCACCCATGACCTCGCATAATCCATCTATTCTAACAAATTTGTACTGACATACAATAGTCACTTCAACATGGGATCATGTTACCTCGATTTGGAACTAGATGCTTGAGTCCTTCCTCCATCTCCCCATAATCCAGTCACTATCTTCCAACTCCATTTATCCACATCCATATCCTCATATACCTCCATCCATGCAAAATTTAAAAATCCAACAATCCAAAAATCCAAAAAATCAAAAAATCAAAAAATCAAACAAAATAGTAAAAATAAAATTCTGTCCTCTAGTGAAAACCTAGCAAATAGGTGCCTTGGGCAATTACCATGATGAAAAATTGACAAATAGGCATCATGTGTAAATCTCACATCCAATTTCTCTTCATACTTGGGGGAAAATTCATTCTAAACATCCCTATCCTTCATCTCCTCCATCCAACCTACCTCATCTATCCTACCCATCATCCTATCCATTTAAATACTTCCATCCTCATTGTGATCTTGATACAAAAAATAAAAATTATGGGAAAATATCTATACATGCTTTGGAACCCTCTTGGTATACATTCCCTCTACCCACACTATCATATTCCTTATCCTCCCCATCATGTTATCATCCATCTATAACACTTATCCTCTTATCCTCCCATCACCCATCCTATCATGAGCATCCTATTGCCTTGTCATACAAGCCTATTTAGAGTGGTATATATTAATCCTTTGTGACATAGTACTTGGATATTACATCCTTACCATCCATCTATCCAATAATACCTTTCATCTCCCAATCCTTATCTCTTTATCCCTTCATCCCATCATCCTTCCATCTCCCCACCCTCATCTCCCTATCATTTCATCATATCATCCCATCTATATCTTGATCCATATATCCCCATCCATTTATCCAATAATCTTTCCAGATCACCTAACCTTTATCTCCCTATCCATTCATAAATCTCATCCTCCCATCCCATAATCCCTTGTCAATAGTATCTATCTATAGGTAACCCCCATTTAATCCAATACCATCTATCCTACTACTCTTTCATATCCACCTTATCTCCTATCACCTTACATCACTTGTATATCCATCCCATTTTCCTCCTAATTAATATTTTGATGATTTGGCTAGCTACCTCATTCTTGAGCTTCATGCAACCAACCAATCATGTAAATATTATGCGCCATGTAAATAGCATTGTCCCATCCCTTATCATCTAAGTCCAATCCTTATTTATTTTTCTGCATTAAGACTGTATCCCCTATGGTGCCAGTCCTTCAAAAAAATCCATTATCCCCCTTGGGTTTCAAGTATCTTAATTATCTCTTGTCATGAGAATCCTAGGTTCTACCTATCCATCCTTGGTCTTCACAGGATATATTGTTCCTCAAATTAGGTCACATCTACCCCATGTATCATCCTTATGACAAAAGGTACTTGAAATATTTTTGTTATTTCATTGGTGCTTTTGAAATCTTTGTTTATCTTTCTTTTGAGATTCTTACCTTACCTACTTAGGGTCACCACGATCCATCATATTATGGTGTGATTTGAATGGTGAATCTAAACAGGTCGATCTTTTGGCACAACAGTAAATGTGTTCCAAAAATGGTATCAAATTCGTGGTCGTGGGTTCGAATCCCCTCGGGTGATGTTGAGGGAGGGATTGTTGGACTAATTGCTAGCATCTCCCTTCAAAATTGTGACATGGACTAACCACCTCTCGTGGATTTGTTTATCTGTGGCATTTGTGATCTGTGTAGGATCTAGACTAGATTGCAGTATTTAAATGTTTAACTTTTACAATGCTTTTACAATGATTATTTCAAGTTAATTAAAATGAAATTAACTTAAGGAAATAACATAAAGAACGTAATAATAAGGTGATTATAACAGAAATGAAGGAAATGAGAAACAGAAAGAGAGAGAAAGAGAAGTGCAAACAGTGTTTGATTTCGGAGTTCGTCACGAGAGTGACTACGTCTCCGGGTCCACTCCAATAGAGTGTGACCGATCCGATTAATCTCCAAATCAATTACAAAAGCACCACCATTCCCCAAGCATTTCGGCAGCGTAACGATGCTCTGATATGCAAGAATGGTTTGAAGAACTCTCCAACAAGACTCCTCTTCCGTCACTTCAGCATCAGGACTTCATCACCTGAAAAAAACTTATTACAATCCTCACCTCAAGCCCCCTTTTTATACAAATAATTTGCTCAATTTGGTTACTAACCAATTGATTTACAAAATATTCCCTTATCTCTCCCAAATACATAAAATCTTCAAAAATCTCCCTATAAAAACAACTTAATCTCCTTGATTTATTCCAAGCCCTTCCTATTGTTCATTTCGGGCTGATATTGTTTTGATTTAATCCCTCAAAAGGATTATTGTTGTTTTATATTTAAAGTATAGAGGAGTTTGTTTTAAAAATTAAGGTATTCGGTTTTGGCACTTAACAAAACCAACAGCGCTCCATATTATTTTAAGCGCTATGCTTTGGTGCATCGGTGGACACCACTTTTAGTTGGCCGGGTGATCCGGGATCAAATCCCGCCGGCCACTCATTTAAAAACAAATTCCAACTCATTTCTTTAACAAAGACATCCGACGCCTAAATATAGATAGCGCTGTGTGTTTGGGCTAGTGGTAGTCCGCGGATATAGCATGTGGGAGGTGGCGAGTTCGAAACCCACCGATAACCTTTTAACAAACCAAACAAGTTTACCAACCGCCGGAGGATTATCATAGGCCACGTGGTGAGCTGAGCGGGTGCCACGTGTCATGATGTAATTCGCCACCATTGCCACATCAACCGCTGACGAGACTGCCACCACCGCAACTTAGTGCCAACTGAGTGTTGACGTGTTTGATGACTCGGATGCCAACCGCCAACTCAACTGCCACGTGTCCAGTTCTGATTCGCCGGACTAAGACATGTCACTGCTGACCAAGGATGGAGATGCCACGTGCCGCACCCGAGGGTGCCACGTGGACAGATGTCATTCGCTGAAAAAGCTGAGTGTATGCCAACGGAGCTAACGTGTCTGCCACGTGTCCTGCTGACTGCGCGCTGACTCGATGCCGACTTGTACCGATGACTGTACGTACGGAATGTTGACTGTACTTGCCACGTCGATGCTGACTGTGTACGGATCGCCACGTGGCACTCTATCATTGGACCGTACCATGATGACGTCATCGTACGGATGACACGTGTCAACCGCGGATTGGTCCACTTTGATCTGCACAGATGCTGACGTCATCATGTACGGATGCTGACGTCATCATGTACCTTTAAGTCCACCAAGTCAACCTGCAACTTTGACCGCTGATAACTCTCGCGTCCGATGTCGGATTTCGACGAAACGGACACCGTCGGAATCCTCTCGACGAGCTCTTCGCGATGACGCCAGTTTCATTGATTTTTGACGACGCCATTTTTTTCGCCTTCTGGATGACCCTGATCCCAGTTTGACCAAAGGTTTGACTGGCCATAACTCGTGCAAACGGACTCATTTTCGCTCCGTTCAAGTTGCGTTGGAATCAGGACACCGAGCTCTTTCTGATGGTGCTGATTTTGGAGAAAAATGTGACACTTCAATTTTTACTGAAAAATGTCCACCGGATCAGGCCTCCCCACTGAAGACCTTTTGGACCTCCAAAAGTGGCATTTACTCTGACAATAAGTGAGGACTTGGCCTCCCCACTTGTACTGTATCCTCTGTACATCTGAAAACCTGGCTCACAAGCACAATAAAGACTGCAACAATGTTGTTGAATATAAACATAACTTTATCACTTCCATAAGCATCTACATCCAATGTCGTAGCCACTAACCAACAGAAATTGACTAGCATCAAGCTGAACATCAATGCAGAAATGAAAGAAAATAAGTCAACAACAATTCGATCCTTCACAACAGGAACATCATTACCCAAGGATCCATTAATGCTTTCAAGCATCATTTTCTCATGCTGTGTTGTTGGTGCATCCTGCAACATTTGGCCCTGGTTAGCTACTCCAAGTTCAAGTTTAGAACCACCTGTACTGACAGACATAAGAGTTAATTCTTTACTTGCATTGATTACCCTCTTTAACTGCCCTGTATTTGCAAAAGATTGATCAGTCTTAATCTTGCAAGAATGTACAATGTACTGAATGCCATCTTTAAACAAATGATAATGATTTTGTTGCCTGTAGAAGATTGCTTTTCTGTCATAAAGATAAGGGCTACCAAGCACTATCCCACAGATATCCAGTGGAACTACATCAAACTGAACTTCATCCACAAACTTACTAGTAATTGTGAACCTTAAAGTGCATTGTTTCGTTACTTGCAGCTTATCATTTTCACAAATCCAGCCTAGTGGATAAGGTTTCTTATGTTGTGTAGTTTTTAACCCCAAGTTATTTACAACACTTTCTGAAATTAAATTCACCTGAGATCCACTATCTATGAGTGCATCAATTTTACTGTTCTTAGCAACAACCCTTAAATGAAACAACTCATTCCTTTTTGCATCTTCAGAGAAATCATTAACTGTAGATGAAGAAGCACAACTTGCAACAGAAACACCAGAAATAGAGGCTTTACCTTTTAGACCCATCGCTGTTATCTTAGTCTCATCATCTGAATCTGAACCAAGATCCATAACAACATTCGTGGATTTATCCTTACCCTCCTGTTTCTGATTACGTCTTTGAGCCCACTTAGGCCTCAATTCGGGATGTAACTTCCAGCAGTGATTTTCATCATGACCTTCCTTGTCACAATGAGTGCAAGAAAGTCTCTCATCCTTCTTGATTGTAGTTGCCTTCTTTCCTTTCCCTGTCTCTGCATTCTTAGAAGATTTCTTTACATCATTATCAAACTTGTCAATGAAATATCCTTTACCCCTTGACTCTAAGTGTGTAGCTTGAACAGACACTTCATCCAAGTTACAAGGATTCAAAACCAAGATAGAATGCCTAAGGTAGGAATGTAGACCTCCTATGTACTTCAACAACGTGTCTTGAGTATACAAAGGAACATTCAAAGCAATAGCCTTCTTCCTAAATTCATGGGTGTACTCTTGGACAGTTTGACCTTTCCCTTGCCTAAACATTTGCCAGTCCATCATTAACTGCTGCATATGTCCTAAGGGATAAAATTGCTTCTTAAGTGCATTAATAAATTCTGCCCAAGTTAAACTGACTCTACCATGTTGTGAAACTTCTGCCTTAGACTTACTCTCCCACCAGGTTAAGGCTGTACCTCCTAAACGAAGAGTAGCCAATTGGATCCTATCAACATCATCTATTAGGTTCTGGACTCTACAATAGACCTCTATTTGTTGTATCCAGTCATCCAATTTTTCAGCATTAAGTTCTCCACAATATTTAGGCAAATCAAATTTTACATCCAGTTTTATTTTAGGTTTATACCCACTCTTGAAAGGATTAGAAGAAATAGAATGAGGAGAAGATGGAGAAGAAGGAGAAGGAGAAGAGGGAGGAGAAGAAGAAAAGGGATGATCTGGTTGCTTGTCACCATCTTCATGATGTTTCCCTTTCATGTCTTTGCGATCTTCTTGCTTCGACGAACCTTCTTCACGTTCCTTCCGTTCTTGTCTCTCCTGAAAAAGAATGTCCACCTTAGCCTTCATCTCAAGGAATGCTCTTCGAAATTCCTGCTCATTGATTTCTTCAGGAACCTCCATTCCAGAAACTGACATCTTCGAAAATGTTTTACGCTTCCCGATCTCAGGATCAAATTCTTCGAGCTTGCCTTCACCCTTCTGAATCCTGGATCTCGTTAGCATTCAAAAACAAATAACTGCAATAAAAGTCACCAAGAGCTCTGATACCAACTTGATCTGTGTAGGATCTAGACTAGATTGCAGTATTTAAATGTTTAACTTTTACAATGCTTTTACAATGATTATTTCAAGTTAATTAAAATGAAATTAACTTAAGGAAATAACATAAAGAACGTAATAATAAGGTGATTATAACAGAAATGAAGGAAATGAGAAACAGAAAGAGAGAGAAAGAGAAGTGCAAACAGTGTTTGATTTCGGAGTTCGTCACGAGAGTGACTACGTCTCCGGGTCCACTCCAATAGAGTGTGACCAATCCGATTAATCTCCAAATCAATTACAAAAGCACCACCATTCCCCAAGCATTTCGGCAGCGTAACGATGCTCTGATATGCAAGAATGGTTTGAAGAACTCTCCAACAAGACTCCTCTTCAGTCACTTCAGCATCAGGACTTCATCACCTGAAAAAAACTTATTACAATCCTCACCTCAAGCCCCCTTTTTATACAAATAATTTGCTCAATTTGGTTACTAACCAATTGATTTACAAAATATTCCCTTATCTCTCCCAAATACATAAAATCTTCAAAAATCTCCCTATAAAAACAACTTAATCTCCTTGATTTATTCCAAGCCCTTCCTATTGTTCATTTCGGGCTGATATTGTTTTGATTTAATCCCTCAAAAGGATTATTGTTGTTTTATATTTAAAGTATAGAGGAGTTTGTTTTAAAAATTAAGGTATTCGGTTTTGGCACTTAACAAAACCAACAGCGCTCCATATTATTTTAAGCGCTATGCGTTGGTGCATCGGTGGACACCACTTTTAGTTGGCCGGGTGATCCGGGATCAAATCCCGCCGGCCACTCATTTAAAAACAAATTCCAACTCATTTCTTTAACAAAGACATCCGACGCCTAAATATAGATAGCGCTGTGTGTTTGGGCTAGTGGTAGTCCGCGGATATAGCATGTGGGAGGTGGCGAGTTCGAAACCCACCGATAACCTTTTAACAAACCAAACAAGTTTACCAACCGCCGGAGGATTATCATAGGCCACGTGGTGAGCTGAGCGGGTGCCACGTGTCATGATGTAATTCGCCACCATTGCCACATCAACCGCTGACGAGACTGCCACCACCGCAACTTAGTGCCAACTGAGTGTTGACGTGTTTGATGACTCGGATGCCAACCGCCAACTCAACTGCCACGTGTCCAGTTCTGATTCGCCGGACTAAGACATGTCACTGCTGACCAAGGATGGAGATGCCACGTGCCGCACCCGAGGGTGCCACGTGGACAGATGTCATTCGCTGAAAAAGCTGAAGTGTATGCCAACGGAGCTAACGTGTCTGCCACGTGTCCTGCTGACTGCGCGCTGACTCGGATGCCGACTTGTACCGATGACTGTACGTACGGAATGTTGACTGTACTTGCCACGTCGATGCTGACTGTGTACGGATCGCCACGTGGCACTCTATCATTGGACCGTACCATGATGACGTCATCGTACGGATGACACGTGTCAACCGCGGATTGGTCCACTTTGATCTGCACAGATGCTGACGTCATCATGTACGGATGCCGACGTGGCCATCATGTACCTTTGTCCACCAAGTCAACCCGCAACTTTGACCTACGATAACTCGTCCGGGATGTCGATTTCGACGAACGGACACCGCCGGAATCCTTCCTCGACGAGCTCTTCGCTGATGACGCCATTGATTTTGACGACGCATTTTTCGCTTCTCTCCTCGATGACCCCGATCCTACTTTGACCAAAGGTTTGATCATAACTCGCAAAATCCACTCCATTTCGCCCGCTCAAGCTATGCTTTGAACCGTGACACCGAGCTCTTCGATGGTGCTGGATTTTGAGAAAAATGTGACACTTCAATTTTACCGAAAATGTCCACGGATCGCCTCCCTTAATCTAAGACCTTTTGACCTCCAAAAGTGCATTTACTCTGACAATAAGTGAGGACTTGGCCTCCCCACTTGTCCTGTATCCTCTGTACATCTGAAAACCTGGCTCACAAGCACAATAAAGACTGCAACAATGTTGTTGAATATAAACATAACTTTATCACTTCCATAAGCATCTACATCCAATGTCGTAGCCACTAACCAACAGAAATTGACTAGCATCAAGCTGAACATCAATGCAGAAATGAAAGAAAATAAGTCAACAACAATTCGATCCTTCACAACAGGAACATCATTACCCAAGGATCCATTAATGCTTTCAAGCATCATTTTCTCATGCTGTGTTGTTGGTGCATCCTGCAACATTTGGCCCTGGTTAGCTACTCCAAGTTCAAGTTTAGAACCACCTGTACTGACAGACATAAGAGTTAATTCTTTACTTGCATTGATTACCCTCTTTAACTGCCCTGTATTTGCAAAAGATTGATCAGTCTTAATCTTGCAAGAATGTACAATGTACTGAATGCCATCTTTAAACAAATGATAATGATTTTGTTGCCTGTAGAAGATTGCTTTTCTGTCATAAAGATAAGGGCTACCAAGCACTATCCCACAGATATCCAGTGGAACTACATCAAACTGAACTTCATCCACAAACTTACTAGTAATTGTGAACCTTAAAGTGCATTGTTTCGTTACTTGCAGCTTATCATTTTCACAAATCCAGCCTAGTGGATAAGGTTTCTTATGTTGTGTAGTTTTTAACCCCAAGTTATTTACAACACTTTCTGAAATTAAATTCACCTGAGATCCACTATCTATGAGTGCATCAATTTTACTGTTCTTAGCAACAACCCTTAAATGAAACAACTCATTCCTTTTTGCATCTTCAGAGAAATCATTAACTGTAGATGAAGAAGCACAACTTGCAACAGAAACACCAGAAATAGAGGCTTTACCTTTTAGACCCATCGCTGTTATCTTAGTCTCATCATCTGAATCTGAACCAAGATCCATAACAACATTCGTGGATTTATCCTTACCCTCCTGTTTCTGATTACGTCTTTGAGCCCACTTAGGCCTCAATTCGGGATGTAACTTCCAGCAGTGATTTTCATCATGACCTTCCTTGTCACAATGAGTGCAAGAAAGTCTCTCATCCTTCTTGATTGTAGTTGCCTTCTTTCCTTTCCCTGTCTCTGCATTCTTAGAAGATTTCTTTACATCATTATCAAACTTGTCAATGAAATATCCTTTACCCCTTGACTCTAAGTGTGTAGCTTGAACAGACACTTCATCCAAGTTACAAGGATTCAAAACCAAGATAGAATGCCTAAGGTAGGAATGTAGACCTCCTATGTACTTCAACAACGTGTCTTGAGTATACAAAGGAACATTCAAAGCAATAGCCTTCTTCCTAAATTCATGGGTGTACTCTTGGACAGTTTGACCTTTCCCTTGCCTAAACATTTGCCAGTCCATCATTAACTGCTGCATATGTCCTAAGGGATAAAATTGCTTCTTAAGTGCATTAATAACTCACTTCAAGGAACTCGACTCTACCAGCCATATGTTGAACTGCCTAGGACTTACTCTCCCACCAAGTTAAGGCTGTACCTCCTAAACGAAGAGTAGCTAATTGGATCCTATCAACATCATCTATTAGGTTCTGGACTCTACA
This sequence comes from Sequoia sempervirens, assembly GCA_007258455.2. NCBI lineage: Eukaryota > Viridiplantae > Streptophyta > Pinopsida > Cupressales > Cupressaceae > Sequoia > Sequoia sempervirens. The sequence goes on from VDFB02371859.1 coordinate 26,284, forward strand.
GTAGACCTCTATTTGTTGTATCCAGTCATCCAATTTTTCAGCATTAAGTTCACCACAATATTTAGGTAAATCAAATTTTACATCCAGTTTTATTTTAGGCTTATACCCACTTTTGAAAAGATTAGAAGAAATAAAATGAGAAGATGGAGAAGAAGGGGAAGGAGAAGAGGGAGGAGAAGAAGAAAAGGGATGATCTGGTTGCTTGTCACCATCTTCATGATGTTTCCCTTTCATGTCTTTGCGATCTTCTTGCTTCGACGAACCTTCTTCACGTTCCTTCCGTTCTTGTCTCTCCTGAAAAAGAATGTCCACCTTAGCCTTCATCTCAAGGAATGCTCTTCGAAATTCCTGCTCACTGATTTCTTCAGGAACCTCCATTCCAGAAACTGACATCTTCGAAAATGTTTTACGCTTCCCGATCTCAGGATCAAATTCTTCGAGCTTGCCTTCACCCTTCTGAATCCTGGATCTCGTTAGCATTCAAAAACAAATAACTGCAATAAAAGTCACCAAGAGCTCTGATACCAACTTGATCTGTGTAGGATCTAGACTAGATTGCAGTATTTAAATGTTTAACTTTTACAATGCTTTTACAATGATTATTTCAAGTTAATTAAAATGAAATTAACTTAAGGAAATAACATAAAGAACGTAATAATAAGGTGATTATAACAGAAATGAAGGAAATGAGAAACATAAAGAGAGAGAAAGAGAAGTGCAAACAGTGTTTGATTTCGGAGTTCGTCACGAGAGTGACTACGTCTCCGGGTCCACTCCAATAGAGTGTGACCAATCCGATTAATCTCCAAATCAATTACAAAAGCACCACCATTCCCCAAGCATTTCGGCAGCGTAACGATGCTCTGATATGCAAGAATGGTTTGAAGAACTCTCCAACAAGACTCCTCTTCAGTCACTTCAGCATCAGGACTTCATCACCTGAAAAAAACTTATTACAATCCTCACCTCAAGCCCCCTTTTTATACAAATAATTTGCTCAATTTGGTTACTAACCAATTGATTTACAAAATATTCCCTTATCTCTCCCAAATACATAAAATCTTCAAAAATCTCCCTATAAAAACAACTTAATCTCCTTGATTTATTCCAAGCCCTTCCTATTGTTCATTTCGGGCTGATATTGTTTTGATTTAATCCCTCAAAAGGATTATTGTTGTTTTATATTTAAAGTATAGAGGAGTTTGTTTTAAAAATTAAGGTATTCGGTTTTGGCACTTAACAAAACCAACAGCGCTCCATATTATTTTAAGCGCTATGCGTTGGTGCATCGGTGGACACCACTTTTAGTTGGCCGGGTGATCCGGGATCAAATCCCGCCGGCCACTCATTTAAAAACAAATTCCAACTCATTTCTTTAACAAAGACATCCGACGCCTAAATATAGATAGCGCTGTGTGTTTGGGCTAGTGGTAGTCCGCGGATATAGCATGTGGGAGGTGGCGAGTTCGAAACCCACCGATAACCTTTTAACAAACCAAACAAGTTTACCAACCGCCGGAGGATTATCATAGGCCACGTGGTGAGCTGAGCGGGTGCCACGTGTCATGATGTAATTCGCCACCATTGCCACATCAACCGCTGACGAGACTGCCACCACCGCAACTTAGTGCCAACTGAGTGTTGACGTGTTTGATGACTCGGATGCCAACCGCCAACTCAACTGCCACGTGTCCAGTTCTGATTCGCCGGACTAAGACATGTCACTGCTGACCAAGGATGGAGATGCCACGTGCCGCACCCGAGGGTGCCACGTGGACAGATGTCATTCGCTGAAAAAGCTGTGTATGCCAACGGAGCTAACGTGTCTGCCACGTGTCCTGCTGACTGCGCGCTGACTCGGATGCCGACTTGTACCGATGACTGTACGTACGGAATGTTGACTGTACTTGCCACGTCGATGCTGACTGTGTACGGATCGCCACGTGGCACTCTATCATTGGACCGTACCATGATGACGTCATCGTACGGATGACACGTGTCAACCGCGGATTGGTCCACTTTGATCTGCACAGATGCTGACGTCATCATGTACGGATGCTGACGTCATCATGTACCTTTAAGTCCAACAAGTCAACCTGCAACTTTGACCGCTGATAACTCTCGCGTCCGATGTCGGATTTCGACGAAACGGACACCGTCGGAATCCTCTCGACGAGCTCTTCGCGATGACGCCAGTTTCATTGATTTTTGACGACGCCATTTTTTTCGCCTTCTGGATGACCCTGATCCCAGTTTGACCAAAGGTTTGACTGGCCATAACTCGTGCAAACGGACTCATTTTCGCTCCGTTCAAGTTGCGTTGGAATCAGGACACCGAGCTCTTTCTGATGGTGCTGATTTTGGAGAAAAATGTGACACTTCAATTTTTACTGAAAAATGTCCACCGGATCAATTTGTATTAGGCGTTAACAAGTCAATCTTTTGGCGCAATGACAAATGTGTTCCAACACTTGTGTCCTATCCAACCAATTTAGTGCCACCTACAACTATAAAATTTGAGGTAAATATCAATGAAATCCAAGAATTCTAGTAAAAATGATAACATTGGCTATCATATTTTTCATATCAAGGTCTCTCCTTCTATTAATGACTTTTTGTGAAGATACCTAGGAGAGAAGGCCTAGGTGATAAATGAGAAAATGTGGCAACCCTAAAAGGATAGTTATAATAGTTGTTTCATCTTCATAATTCTAGTGTTGAGAAAGCCTTCATTGATACATTAACTCTCTTCCTATCTAAGGTAGTGAAGGGAATAATTAAAACTTCTAGTTGTGTAATTCACTTGTGATTTTTAAGGGCAAGCTTTTTTTATCATAATAAATCAAGTTCCCCTCATGTTTTTGTTATTATTTTTTCTAATAAAGTAGAGAAGTTGCAATTGATATAGAGGAATTAGAATGTGAAGAAGTCTATCATTAGAACTTGAAAATGCATGGAGTTAACTACTCAGCTGGAAGTCCACTATAATGCCACTTTTTACCCAACTCATGCAAAATATTCAATCAAGTACTTTGATAGCCATGCACCTGTCAAATTTATAATGAAGACATATTTTATTATAAAGTTATCATCCTTATCTTTGTAATGAATAATTTTAGATGTTTTTAAGGGATTTAATTGTATTTTATTTCTAAAAGTAAACTACCAAAAGAGTAAAAGGAAAATGGTTACAAGGATGTAACTACCTTTTTATATATAATAAAGTCATATCATTGTAGGTGGGTGAGAAAATTAGTTATAGGGTAAAAACTTGGAGTCTTTCCCAACACATCTACTTTACAAATGTTGTTAGGAGTCTTTTTTCTCTTAAACCCTTGAAGAATTGAAAGAATCTTGTAGATTTATGTGTCAATTTATTCTTCATAGATTATAGTTTTTTAATATGTTAAATTTGTGATCATTCTTCACACTTTTCTTATATGTTGGATTTTCTAGAAATTAATTATAAGCTTTGTATTCTAAGTTGTAGGAGCTAGAGGAATATCCTTGAACTTTGTGTCAATGTATTCTTCATTGGTTACATGTTCTTCATATGTTTGATGTGTAGTTACATCTTCTCACTTATTTTCATATGTGGAAAGGAAAATAGTTAAACTTCCATCTTCCTTTCATTTTCTACTTCTTCTCAAAGATTATATAGATAATTTTCTTACATTTTTGTTTAGGACTTCTCTAGTATTCACTTTTATTGTTCTTTTGTGCTTCTTGATTAAAGCATGCAAAAAAAAGACCCTCATCATATGAGGAAGCTGCCCCTCTTAAATACAAAGGAAGATCACCAATACAATGGTGATCGAGCTCCAACTATGGTAAATATTTTTCACTATTCATTGGGAAGTCATGTTGATTTTAGTGGAATATTCTATTGATAAATCTATTTACTAAAAAATTTAAATTTATAGAAATCTAAAGGTACCTCCCCTAGAATGGAGGCTAGAAACTCCATTTGAAGAAAAAACTTGGAATAATGGATTGGTATCAAGATATATAGAGATTTAATTTACAATATTCTCAATTGATAATTGAATCAAATAGTGAAAATGGTGATGAAGAAGAAAATCACAATTCTTTTGTACCTACTCAAAATAATTAGATTCGTGATGACCCCAAACAAGTGTAGTTTTTGAAAAGATTTAATGGTGACATGCAATTCTACTCCAATGAAATAGAACCTTTTTTACTCAAACATTTCAAAATATTGAACAAAGAGGTGGAAAAGATACTCTTCTTCTCACTTGTGGCCATGATGATTCCTACCACATTGAGGAAGACAACCTTGTGTTGGAGAAGAATCATACATTTAAAGACACACATGTTACTAAGACAGTAGGACAACATGGAAAATTCCATGTTGTGGCATATCATTTGTATGATGAGGAAAATTATACTAATTCAAAAAAATATATTGAAACGTAAAAAATTATATGACAAAATTTCTTATGATAAAATGGTTAAAATATATGAAGATAGATCAGATGAAACTTTTGCCTCGATGCACATATAATCAAAACATGATAATAAAAAGGTTAGCAATGATTGCACCCTTAAATTTCTTGTCATAAAATATGGCATGTGCTCATCATCATGCCATACTTCCCTTAGTGTTAATTCATTAAATGACACATATGAAAAAAAAAAACACTTGTATGTCTATCTTCGATGGTATATGTAAGTCTCCAACTTTAAGTGAAACTAAAACATGTTGAAGGAAAGTTATTAAACAAGAAGCAAAAGATGATCTTGAAAATTATCATATGATGATTATTTTATTGGTGAGGACAAGACAAAAAAATGTAATAACTTCAGAGAGTGTTGACCATTTTTGCCTCAGTAAGAAAATGGGATAGGTAGCTACACTTCACCCATTCTGATTTTTCAACCAACCTTTGAGGATATGGACAACTTACAAGAAGGTGATAATATTTTTTCACTTATGTTTGATCCTCTCCTCATAATAGAAACACTTGTTTCTATCACCATAGAAGAACACTCAACCAATGATGGGGATGCAAGAGAAATTTAAGATCAATTTGAAACTAAGGAACATCAAGATGAATCATCAATTGTTCTTATTTCACACAGGCAATCAAGATAGGAAGAGGCTAAAGGTGAGATTACACAAGAACAAGTTAGTTAGAACTAACCTAATTCTTAAAACTTACCTTAGAAGTTTTTATTGTTCCTATGTTCTATGTTTTTAAATGTTGATTTATTAATCAGAACAAAAATAAATAAAGAAGAAGATCGTATAGATATTCCTGGAAACACTTATGAATGCCCAATTATCAGTATGAATGACACATTCAGAACACATACAGAGGATAAAGATGTTGAAGAATGTGGTATGCACAGTATTGACAATAATAGAGAAGGAAAGTCTTAGTTTTGAAGAGAATACAACCAAAATTGTGAGCGTTCAATGGGTCAATGAAAAAATGCAAGTACTTTCAACGTGTAAAGATGAACAAACGCCTACCCCACATTCAAAATATACTGTACAGATGACTCCCGATTTTGATCGTTATTCAAAATGGCTTAATAAGACTACAAAGAATAGATTTGAGGATTTGAAATTTTTAAAAGAACAGAAAATAGAATGCATACAGCTGGATGAAGTTCAACAGGGTCCATAGTGTCATTAAAGTTTCACTTCGAATGGGTATTTAGAAACTTTGGTTAACAAATTTCAATGCAAGGTGTCACTTTTTCTTTCACCAATCATGGAAGACAACAGCCTTCTTGATGAATTCAAAGTGAAGTTACAACCTAAATTAACATAAGATTTCTCACTTCAAGGTTTACAAGACGTATATTCAGCACAAAATTTACCATTGTCAGATTTAAATGATTAGAAATGCATCCAGGTGTGGGACATTGCTATACTTGGCATATTGTAAAAGGATATGATCAATATTATACAATGATGTCAACATGATTCAAGAATCCTCCAAAGTCTATTATGAGAAGTGGTTGTTCAGTTATAATGCATTATTCATGGGTTCTTATTGTTCAGTTATAATGCATTATTCAGGGGTTCTTATTGTTCAGTTATAAGGTATTATTCATGCGCTCTTACATTTCATAAATTTTAGTCCTTTCACCATAATTACACCATAATTACACGGGTGATTGAGTTCACCAGTGTTTTATGTATATGTTTGGGTTTTAGGAAAATTAACCGTCAACAATTTAAAAAATTCACCATCATGACAAATTCACCTTATGGAAAATTCACCACCTGCAATTCATGGCTGCGAATTTTTCATGAGGTGAATTTGTCATGGCAGTGAATTTTCCCGTGGTGAATTGTTGGCGGTGAATTTTCTGACAGTGAATTGTTGACAGTGAATTTGCCTGAAGCCATATGTTCATGTCTATTTTTCTCAACTTATTAATGAATTCATGTGATTTTCATGAAATATTTTGAGGCAGGAGCCTCCTACCATATATATAAACTAATTGAATTTTTTTGTCATGTCTATTTTAGTTTTAGTTTTTGTATGTATTTTACTGTATTTTATTCATTTTGACTTGCATCAAGTCTCTTTATTTCCTTGTTGAACTATATCATCTTTGATTCTAATGAGTAAAGCACTGATCTGTTTGCTTGAGATTCTAGGTTCCTACTACATCCTTTGATCCTTGTCCCCAATCAAAACTAATGGTTGTCCTCTTTTTTGACCCTACAAAAATTTAAACTTTTCATGGCCACTGAATTGAAATGTGTCCATCTCATTATATCCTAAATTGGATGTTAACTTTCTCTATAACATCAGCTTATTTGACTTGAAAACACTAAAATACTCACATCATTTGGCCTTAGTTATAAATGCTTTGCTATCTCATGAATATAGATAATTTGGCCACGTGACCCTTATGTAGCCTTTAGCTGTGTGGAAGCTAGTTGAGTTATGTGATGGCGATGATACTAGTGATACGAAGAGAGTTGGTGCTGTTCATACATATGTTGTTGAATTCAATTCAAGGAGGGGATCTCTTGTTTGATAGAAGGCAGAAATCATCAATGCTAACGAGGGCATTTGTTGAGTTTTCTGTAGTTCGGACAGGTACTTCTGCATGTGTGGTATCTACGCATGCATAAGTCGTCCAGTAATATTTTCCATGCACTCAACGAAAGATTTGTAATCTTCAGTAAAACCAAAAAGAAAAAAAGTTTTTTAGTTTTAGTTAATAGCTATGTTTAGTTTGGAGGTGTTAAGTCACCGGGGATTATTAATTGGAGTGTGAAGGAAGAGTTAGACATATCGAAAAGAAGAGAATTTCGTGGAGAAGCTGAGGAAGAAAGAGTAAGAGAATTTTAGTGTGAGAAGTGGAGGCAATTACAAACTGCTATACTTTCTGCTGTAATTTTTAGATTCTTCTGTGAGCAATGAAATTAATGAAATTCTTTTTTGCTGTTTTTTTTTCCCTTGTGGGATTTTCAGGGTAAATTATTTGTGTCAATTTTCGTGGCTTGATTCTTTTATTTCCACTGCATAGTTCTAAGTTAAAGAGCTTAGTGTATTGCTGTTCGTAAATTTCAGATCTGAAAATTTTATTTTTTGTGCATAAAATCTGAGTATAAATATTTATTGGAATAGTAATCTGATCTGGGCTCTAAGAAAATTAACATGGTATCAGAGCTCTAAACTCTGAATAGGAAGCCAAGATTTGTGACCTCAGATTTCAAGAAAAAAAAATCAGTTTTTTGTCTCCAATTTTTTTTTGTGGCTATGGCAACCAGTGTTTGATATGAGGACAGGCTTGAAGGTGCATCTAACTTCTTACAGTGGAAGGTTCGGATTACATCTGTTCTCAAGGAGAACAAGTTATGGATCTATGCTAGTACATAAGTGACACCACCAACAAATGATCTTGTTGCCTTAGATTCGCATGAAGTCAAAGAGGCCAAGGCTCAGAGGATTATCCTGGATGGAGTAAGAAATCATTTAATTCCTCATTTATCGGGGAAAGACACCACCAAGGAGATGTGGGATACGCTCACATGACTTTATCAGAACGACTATCAGAGTCGTAAGATGATGCTCAAAGACAAATTGCATAATACCAAGATGTCCTAAGGTGAGAGTGTGACCTCTTACTTGTCCAAGTTGACATAGGTCAGGGATGAGTTGGCTGATGTTGGAGAGACGATTGATGAAGATGAGTTGGTGCGTATAGCCTTGAATGGTTTTTCAAAGCACTGGGAAGTGTTTGTCAAGTGTGTTGTTGGCAGAGATCGGCTACCTGATTGGGCGAGGCTTTGGGATGATTTTGTTCAGGAGGAGATCCGTGAAGGTGCTCATTGAGGAGATCAGACGAAGAAGGGTCAAGACAAAGAAAATCTTGCTCTTGCAAGCAAGGGTAAGAAGAAGTCCAATAAAGAGCAAACGAAAGGTTCTTCCAAGAGTGGGAAGAAGAAAGATCTAAGCAAGATAAAATGTTTTTGCTGCCATCAAATGGGTCACTATGCCAGTCAATGTTCGAATAAGAAAAATAAGGGCAAGCAGAAGAAGCAAGTTGCTACTATAGCAGAGGTGGACGAGTTTGCATCATGATTTGAGAATGAGTTTTCACTCATTGCTTGTCTCTCAAGTTCAATTGCCAACAGGGTATGGTATATTGACAGTGGGGCTTCTTACCACATGACGGGAGTCAGAGAATGTTTCACCAAGTTGGAGGAGAAGATGTTGGATTTCTATATTGAGCTCGGAGACAATGCCAAGTATCATGCAACTGGTATTGGCACCGTCAAGTTTCAGAGGGAGTCTGGCAAACCCTTGTTGGTGGAGGATGTGTTGTATGTCCCTAGCATGACAAATAATTTAATCTCAGTTTCTACTTTGGAAGACAAGGGTTACATCGTGACCTTTGAGAGGGAAAAGTCTATATTCGTCCCAAGGATTCCAAGGTTGGAAAAGTGATTGGAGTCAGGCATGGCAACTTGTTTCGGTTACAGTTTGAGCCAGCACATGCATTGGTTAGTAGCTATAAAGGGCTAGGAGAATTGTGGCACAGGAGGATGGCTCACCATCACCATGGAGCACTTAATATTCTCAAGGAAATAGTGATGGGGCTGCCTGAGATGAGGACAGAAAAGCATGAGGTGTGCAAAGGCTGTGCACTTGGGAAATATGTCAAGACCGGTTTTCCAAGCAGCGACACTAGATCCAAAGGGATTTTGGATCTTGTACACTCAAATGTGTGTGGACCTATGTCAACAACATCCTTGAATGGATATGAGTATTATATTACTTTCATTGATAATTTCTCCAAGAAGATATGGATATATTTCATGAAGAGTAAAGATGAGGTTTTCAGTAGGTTCAAAGAGTTTAAGGCTCTCGTGGAGAACCAAACAAGGAGGAAGATCAAAATACTGAGGTCTGGTAATGGAGGCGAGTATACCTCGAATGCCTTCAAATATTTCTGTGTTTAGGAAGGTATCAAGAAAGAGTTGACAGTTCCATACAACCCTCAGCAGAATGGGGTTGTTGAACGGAAAAACAGGGCTATAGTTGAAGCAGCTAAGGCCATGCTTCATGATCAGGATCTACCTTGGTTCTTATGGGCAGAAGCTTGCAATACAACTGTGTATTTGCAGAATAGGAGCCCTCACAAAGTGTTGGGCAAGTTAACTCCAGAAGAGCCACATTCCTACTGAGAAGAGAACCAAGTTGGAACCTACTGTAGAGAAGGGTATCCTTGTCGGGTACAGTAAAACTTCTAAGGCTTATTGGGTTTACATTCCTGCTCTTAGGAAAATAGTGGTTTGCAGAGATGTGAAGTTCGAGGAAGAGAGGGCTCTTCAGAAGTCTAGCAACTTGATGAATGAGGAGGAGCAATCACCCACAGTTGAGGCAGCAGAAGTTCCTCAAACTTCAATCACGCAAGCTGGAGAGCAGAACAAGCAAGCCGAGTAGGTTGATCAGAAGGAGGAGCAAATAATTCCTCAGCCTCAGATTCCTATTACCAAGAAGAGGAGAAACAGGGCAGCTGAGCAGACACTAAGAGAGGCTCAAGAATATGTAGGTGATCCTCAAGATTCAGTCAAACAAAGAAAGGCTCCCAAACATTATTATAAGTATGTGGCACTTATAAGTGAATTAATTGAAGTAGAGCCTTCTAGCTTTCAAAAAGCATCCAAGCACCAAGTGTGGAGAGATGCCATGGTGGAAGAGTATTCTTCCATCATGAAGAATAGCGTGTGGGAGGTGGTACCACGACAAAAAGGTAAGTCTGTGATAGGCTCGAGATGGTTGTATAAAATTAAGCATGCTGCAAATGGTAGTGTGGAAAAGTTCAAAGCCCGGTTTGTGGCTAAGTGCTTTTCTCAGAAGGAAGGGATTGATTATGACGAGACCTTTGCTCCGGTAGCCAGGTACTCATCCATAAGGGCTATCATTTCTGTAGCAACACAGATGGGTTGGAGGATTCACCAGATGGATGTGAAAACAACATTCTTCAATGGAGTAATTGAGGAAGAGATCTACATAGAGCAGCTAGAGGGTTTTGAGGTGCATGGGAGGGATTCCCATGTATGTAGGTTGAAGAGAGCACTGTATGGGCTCAAGTAGGCTCCTAGGGCTTGGTATACACACATTAATGGTTACTTGCAGAACATGGGCTTCACTAAGATTGAGGCAGACCCAAACCTGTATTACATTCAGGTGAAGGGCGAACCTCTCATATTGGTGTTGTATGTTGATGATCTATTACTCAAAGGGTCAGAGGAGCTCATAGCACACTACAAGCAGGATCTTGTAGGAGAGTTCGAGATGAAGGACTTGGGGTTGATGCACTACTTTTTGGGATTGGAGTTGTGGCAGAAAGAGGGAGAAATCTTCCTTGGACAAGGGAAGTATACAACTGAGATCTTGAAGCGATTTAGGATGGAGGACTGTAAGCCAATGTCCACACCACTTGTGACCAACTGGAAGAAGATTGATGCTTCCAAATCAGAGGCAGTGGACCCGACTTTATACAGACAGTTGATAGGCTCTCTTATGTATTTGGTCAACACCAAACCAAGCATTTGTTTTTCAGTGAACTCTCTTAGTCAGTTTATGGTGGAATCTAAACGTGTGCACTGGATAGCTGCAAAGCATGTTTTGAGGTATCTTTGAGGCATAGTTGATTATGGGTTGAGGTATGTTCAGCAGGATAGAGTGAAGCTCAAGGGGTTCACCGATGTAGATTGGGCAGGTAGTACAACTAACGGAAAGAGCACTTCAGGGTGTAGTTTCAATTTGGGATCAGAAGCAATCTCTTGGTATAGCAAGAAACAAAAGTTAGTTGCATTGAGTTCTGCAGAGGCCGAGTATATGGCAGCCAATATGGCTACATGTGAGGCAATTTGGCTTTGAAAACTTCTATTTGGGATTTTTGATTAGGAGCTAGATCCGACTATCATTTACTTTGATAATCAGAGTTGCATCAAACTCTCTGAGAATCCAGTGTTTCATAACAAGTCAAAGCACATTGAGATCAAGTACCACTTCATCAGAGATTGTATGCAGAAGAGGATGGTGAAGCTGAAGTACATTCATACAGACAAGCAAGTAGCAAACATTTGACTAAGGCTTTGATCAAGGGCAAGTTTTTGTACTTCAGGGATAAGTTGGGTGTTGTGCAGAACACCTTCCTCGCTAAGAGGGAGTGTTGAGTTTTTTGTAGCTCGGATAGGTACTTCTGCATGTGTGGTGTCTATGCATGCATAAGTCGTCCAGTAATATTTTCCATGCACTCAACGAAAGATTTGTAATCTTCAGTAAAACCAAAAAGAAAACAAAACACTTTAGTTTTACTTTTAGTTAATAGCTATGTTTAGTTTGGAGGTGTTAAGTCACCGAGGATTATTAATTGGAGTGTGGAGGAAGAGTTAGACATATCAAAAAGAAGAGAATTTCGTAGAGAAGCTGAGGAAGAAAGAGTAAGAGAATTTCAGTGTGAGAAGCAAAGGCAATCACAAACTGCTATACTTTCTGCTGTAATTTTTAGATTCTTCTGTGAGCAACGAAATTAATAAAATTCTTCTTTGCTGTTTTTTTCCCCTTGTGGGATTTTCAGGGTAAATTATCTGTGTCAATTTTCGTGGCTTGATTCTTTTATTTCCATTGCATAGTTCTAAGTTAAAGAGCTTAGTGTATTGCTGTTCGTAAATTTCAGATCTGAAAATTTTATTTTCTATGCATAAAATCTGAGTATAAAATATTTATTGGAATAGTAATCTGATCTGGGCTCTAAGAAAATTAACACATGTATGAAGAACTTGTGAAAGCTACCATTAACAATCTACATATTGGATGATTCACTCAAGATATTGGTTTGCTTTCTATTGAGAATGGTCAGAAGCTCTTCGATTTCTTGGATCTGTTGAAAGATCTTATACTGGGTACAATCAAGAGGTGTTAGATTTAAAGCTTGTAGAATGTGTTCATGTGCTTTTGATTAAGTACGCAGTATTTACAGGGTGTTGTACTCTTTACACGGAGAGCCCTCAGGGTCAAAAAGAAGCTAGTTCAAAACAGAACATGAACTAGAAAAAGACAACAGGTCAATACAAGCCACACACATAACAGAACCAGGACAATAACAGCTGACAAATAACATATCGAACAACAGATGAGGACTGAGGGGACTAATCTGACTCCCAAAACCTTAGGCCGTGATTTGGGGAGTCCCTTCTTCTTTCTCTGCACAACAGACACAACAGACCAGGAAGGCTTGGAAACGAAATCCATCAAGTGAGGCGAGAGGAGCGGATCCTCAACAACCACCACAGGCAAAGAGCCACCACGCAGCGAGGAAGCCAGCAGCGTAGAAGAGGAGTCAAGAGCATTCGAAGGACTAGCAGAGGCGTTCAACGAGGGACAGACAGGCTTGCCTGAACAACAACAGCAGTTCAAGGCATCAATGGTTCCACGGAAGGAACAGCAGTTCAAGGCATCAGTGTTAATCACTAGGGGTTAATACATTTGTAATATATTATTTAGTTTAGATAGTTTTTCTTATAAAATAAAATGTAAACATACATTTCTGAAAAATGTACAATATCCAATGAGATTTATTTTCTATTCTGCCCCTGTTGGGCCTAGCAGTGGTATCAGACCAGTTGCTGAGACTGGATGATGTGAGGAGAGGCTGTTGTGGTCGGCTTGTGCACAGGAGTCGCTAGAATCATTCACTGAAAGCAGACATTGCTGGACGCATTTTCTTTTTTTGGAGTGTATTCTATAGATTTTAAAGTAAAAGGGCAACATCTTGCACAAAATAATTGACAGAGGATTTCAATTTGTGTCTGCGATCTTTATAAACGCTCCTCAAATATGGTGCTGCACATGTTGCAATTTGGTATAAAGACCAACCGTGTCTATTATAAATGAAGCAATCAAAATTGGCGGACAGTTTTAATACTAGTTTGAGTTTGAAGTCAGAAATTATGCGGATCGTGTGCGACATTCGGATAATGTTGACTGTACATGAACTGAAGAATTTCTTGGGAAAATGTTGTGGGTAATTTTGATACACCATAAAATAGCGTACAAATTTTAATTTTCTGCTGCAGTGTTGACATTGTCTATAATGCTTTCTAGAAAGGCATTTTATTGCTGGTGTGGCCTATAAAAGAATAGAGCAATTATTAGGGGAGGTCTTCCCAACCATGTCTTTCATGTCAGTGGGAACTTTTAATTTGAAAAATGGTATTCAAAGATTATGATATTGACTGTCCTAAAGTTAAAGGCCAGTAATTGTTTCATTGGAGATTTATTCTACGGAGATCTATATGTGATTGTTTTATTGGAGATTTATTCCTTGGAATCTTATTTACAATCATGTCTATCTTATATACTGATGGTATTATGTCCTCATGTAAGCACTTCAAATGAGGCAGAATTAATATCTGAGTATTGGAGGCAATTTCAATCTGTCTTTATGCAGTTTTGTGTTCAATATATCTTGCTACGATAAGAGATAGATAGGTTACACAATCAGATGCCCAATGTTGAAGCACAGAAGAAAGATGTAAAGCAGAAAGACGTTAAGCATGATGTACCTTCTTGAAGCATTTCAACAAAGCAAGTATGTAAAACCAAAATATCCTTGAAGAAAGATGTTGAGTTGCACAAACAAAATGCTATGTCTAAACCTATGACGCAAAAATGCCACCAACCAAAGTCACAAAAGGACAAATTCATTGAGTCAAACTTTGTTGTTTCACCCAAACCCATTGTGAGAGAGTGGGAATCTCAAAAACAAAATAGAGGGAAATGTGGTCTTTGATTACAAGGGCTTTGTTGGCTCTTATACCCTAGAATACTCCATACAATTTGTATTAGGAGGACATATGAATAAATCTCATGTTGAGTCTACATGTGTTGATGATTCTTGTGAAATTCAAAAATCTAAGCAACCAAAAACAATATGTGTTAAGTCCAATAATGTCCAAATGTGTTCTCATTGTGGCTGTCAAGGTCATCTTTCTAGTAATTGCTTTGATCTACACCCTTGTACATCATGCGATTTGCATACTCGTTCTACCAAACATTGTTATCTATGAGATCCACCTTCAAAATCTATGAGGCATATGAATTTTGGTTGGATATATCATTCAAGGTGGAGATCCAAGGTTGATTTGTTAACCAAATCTTATAAGAGAGTTCAATCTATTATTGATGGTGAAAATGTGCTTACTCATACTGGTGGTGATGTCATTCCTCATAATTCTTCTAATGATGATGTAGATCTTATTGAGCCTACATTAACTCCAATTAATGTTGATATTTTTGAGATGTCACTCAGTATATTTGATAAGACTTCAATTGTTGACAAGATTGATGAAGTGAATTTGCTTCCCACGAATAATTTCGCTAATATTGGAGATGTAGTTTATGATATTGTGATGACAGTAGTCCTTACTAATATATTCCAATTATTTGAGGCTATGAAGATAAAGATGTTGGCTCTTGTTCAGTCACTCCATCAGGGAGATCATGTTGTTGACATTTTCCTCTCTCATCTACCAAGGGGGGGAATATTGTGTATATGTAAGATTCAAGTGGAGATTTCATAGATTGTTGAAACCTTGTGATTGGTGTGCTATTTACACTTCAATATTTTATTGCACTCAATGTGCCATTTCAGATATTATTTTCAATGACTGCACCTAATGTGTACTATTTCAGATATTATTCTCAATGATGATGCAAAGTTTCCCCAGATTGATAGTTGGTGATTACTCATATTGGCCACTAAAGTTTGGTCATTTTTTTCAAATTGTAGCATGGACAAAACAAGTCCAAAGTTGAGACTTGTCAAAGCAACAAGCTTATTCTTCAAAAGTTAGGACCTATCCAAGTAACATGCTTATTATCAAAATTTGAGACTTGTCAAAGCAACAAGCTCATTATCAAACGTTGAGATCTGTCAAAGTAACAGGCTCATTATCAAATTTGAGACTTGTCAAGGCAACAGACTCAATATCAAAGTTTGAACCCTGTCAAGATAACAGGCTTAGTTCAAAGAAATTCAAGAGCATCACAGTAACAGTTTCTTTTTAAGAAGCTTCAGATAAGCCAGCAAATCTTCACCAAGGTGCTTGGCCGAGAGAAATTTGAGCAGTTCAAATACTACATAATTTTATGATAACCCCTTTAGATTAAAAGAAGGATGTTAATGTGTTAATCATTAAGGATTAATTCATTTGTAATATATTATTTAGTTTAGATAGTTATGACAGTTAAATTGTCTTCCCAAACATTTCTGAAAAATGTAATTTTTCAATATGCAATGAGATTAACAATCAAAATTAACTGATTAAGTTGTCTTTGGAAAACTTGTGGAAAAGCATTTGAGGAGGTCATTGTAACAAACTCGGTACAACCGTGTGCTTGATCTTTATTATCAGGAATTGGATGCAAAAAAAGGCTTCCGACAATAGGACTTATAGTTTATTAAATTGTAGTATAAGGCAAAAATTACTTTAATGTACAATTACATAGTTGCCTGAGATGCCAATACTTTCCAGATGAAGCTGAAACAATCCAAGCAGGAATTAGTTTTATTCATCTCTCAGATAAGAAGTAAGAATACTCAACATACCCACTTTGCCATCACTCATGGGTAATAGCAAAAACTATTTGCAAGATGAGGGAATAACAGAAGAAATTCTAGACTCAGTAAAAGATCAATATATTTCATCCTTACAATCCAGATGCATAAAGGGTGGAACCATTGCATATGAGAAACTCCCACATTGCATTGAAAATGCCTATGGTGCTTGGCCATGAAAATGCTAGTATTGTGATAGAAGCTGATAAACTTGTTAAGAATTTAGTACTTGGTGATCATATTGCATTAGAGCCTGGTATCCTTTGTAATATTTATTCACTTTGTAAGAAAGGAACAATCATTTATGCCAAGGAATTAATTTTAGAAGAGACTTTATAAAGCATTGAGGGCGTAGAGATTTTAAAATAAGTAACAAGCTATCAGCATTTAAGATAGTTTTCACAACCATGTTATTATTGGCCGATGGGTAGGTTGTTACAACCACTCCAATCCCCAATGCCAATACGTATTGGTTGAAAAGGCTTTAGAAACTTGTTGGCAGTTTTGATAGTTAAGATAACCTTGCGAAATGCTGATGCACATAATGTTTGAGTTTGTTGATAATAAAAGGGGAGGAATGAACCATAGAAACTGCTGACCATGGAAGTTTAAACCAGGCGCATGGTCCAATAAATATCAAAGGTTTTGTTAATGGTGGAGAGATTGGGTCCAGTCCGATATTCTCACTGACTTTTTGCAACAACTTGAATGCTAATAAATTCTGGACTTAGA
Organism: Sequoia sempervirens; assembly: GCA_007258455.2. Lineage (NCBI taxonomy): Eukaryota > Viridiplantae > Streptophyta > Pinopsida > Cupressales > Cupressaceae > Sequoia > Sequoia sempervirens. The sequence continues at coordinate 43,147 of VDFB02371859.1, forward strand.
AAACACTCATGTTTCTGACTTGGCCTGCCAATCCCTTACTTTCTTGAAGGAATTGCATTTTCCATAGATCCCAGAAGTGACTTTTGTAAAAAATCCAAGTCTCTATTCATTTATTCCACCTCCATTCTTCAAAGTATTAAATATGAAAGATTACTGGCTTTTAACAAAAGAAGGAATTTTTGAAATTTTCTAGAAGTTATCCTCAACTGGAATTAAGGCATGAATCACTTGTTACTATTTCTATGGAGCAAACTTATCATTGGCTAAAGACGTGGTTCTAAATGAGAGTGCTATACTTGATAGAGGTGGCCCAACTTATGGTGGAAAGTTAGAAGCTATCTTGAGAGACAAGAACCATCAATTGGTGAGGGTACCGTGGGAATGGTCAGAGTGCATTTACTTTCCTCAGATGGTTCTACGTAGGAAAGATTGGTGTCATTGTAGGCATATATTGTACCACCTCCTTCTCCTTCAATGCCAACATAGTTAGAAAATTTGAAGACAACGTCAATAAGATCAATCTAAGCATTCCAGTGGAAATAATAGCATTGGCTATTATATTTTTCATATCAAGGTGTCTCCAAGACACCTAGGAGAGAAGGCCTAGGTTACAGTTGAGATAATGTGACAGCCCTACAAGGATAGTTATCAATAGTTGTTTAATTATGGAACCTCCTTTTGGATGGAATGTAAACCTCTCAAATATTTGGTGAGGGATATATCTCTAATTTTATGTTTTCTCAATGTTGGTGTTCAATATTATTATGAAATTGGTAAATGAACATAGAGCATATTTGGATTTAGGTTTAAAATGAATTTCATGTGTAGAAAAATGTTTAATTTTGGCTTTGGATCTTATGTTGTTTTTATCCCATCTTTTGAGATTGTGTGTGTGAACCTATTATTGGGTTGTGTCATTTAGGTTCTCCCCTTAGTTGAAGGACAAGTAGGGTGTGTTGGCAATGTTTCTCTTTTTCCCCATGTCCTTGGACTTATTTTGGAGTCCCTTGTAGGCCTCTTGTCTTATGGGGAGTATCTCCTTTGTTAGTCAATGGGTTGGAGATTTGATGGGATCACCCCTCTTAGTCTCCTTCATTTTTTTTATCATTTTGGAGTCTATTTGTGTTTTAATCTTGATTTTGTAATACTTGGGGTTGTCACTAGGTATGAAACCTAGAAACAATTATCTATTTAGTCTCTAGCTAGGAAAATAGCATGAGACCAAGACTATGACACAAAAATATGATTATAGCATAGATTTTGGACACCTACATAGTTCTTGGATTCCAACACACCTATGGGACCCTAGCATGTTGTGTTAGTGTCCTCTTGGCATGCTAGTGTTCTTAGAGAAACTATAATCCTCTAGTATATTTTTGATGTTCCCTATTTCATCAAAAAATGAGGTCTTCTAGTCATTTCTTGGGAAAATTTTGTATACAAAATTTATTACCCTTGGCTTGGTGAGTCTTCCCATGTTATGAATCAATTTTGCTTCTGGTTTTGATTGTGTTTGAGTTTTTTGTCATCAACGTTTCGGATCACACTCCATGATCCATCATCAAGATGAGAGAGAGCATAAGGAAGAGAAATGAATTGTTGCAGACCCAAACCACCTAAAAAGGAGAGGGGTTACACACAAATCAAGGAAAAGAAATAATAAAGCAAAATGAAAATGATAATTAGAAAACAAGAAAAATAAAATAGAGTTAAAACACTAAGATGAAGCTTATGAAAAACTAATAGAAAAGATCTAAGCCCAAAGAACTAACAAAATCGAGAGAAACAATTAAACCAAAAAGAGACGAGCAAAAAATATAAACTAAAAGTAATCACAAAAAAAAAACATTTATTTATACTATTTAGTTTTTCATATAGTTATATAATTTTTACATAGTTATATAATTTTTCTTTCATATATTATTTCAAGTGAATTTTTCTTATATATATATTGTCCTCGACTTTCTTTTATTTATACATTTATTTATACATTTATTTTATTTTTAATTTGGTCTCTCTTTTGCTTATTTGATTTTGATTGTTCTTTATTGTTGGATCTATTTTAATATAACTTTTCTTATATATATTACTATTTAGTTTTTCATATATATATATTTATAAAATTCATTTTCTTGGGGCTTTATTCCTTTATATTTATTTAATTGATTTATTTAATTTATTTCTGCATTTATTTTATTTTCAATTCGGTCTCTCTTTTGCTTATTTGTTTTTGATTGATCTTTATTGTTGGATTTATTTTATTTATCTTAATATAATTTTTCTTATATTTCTTACTATTTAGTTTTTCATATATATATTTATATATATAATTTATTTTCTTGAAGCCTTTTTCCTTTATATTTATTTAATCTATTTTTATTTTGTGTCTTTTGTCTTTGAACTTCTTTGTTCTGGTTTAATGCTTTTGATTGGGTACTTTCATATACTTTGTTGTTATTTTCGTTTTTGTCCTTTTCATTCTTAGAGTGTTGTATGTTCTAGTTTATTCTCTTTTGTTTTTTGTTCCTCTTTTTTTTGTTCCCCCCTTCCTTTTTAATGTATTTTTGCTTAATTTATTGTTTCGCCTCTTTCCCCATGTATTCATTTGATCTTTGAGGTTTTTTTTTTTTGTGATTACTTTTAGTTTATATTTTTTGCTCGTCTCTTTTTGGTTTAATTGTTTCTCTCGATGTTGTTAGTTCTTTGGGCTTAGATCTTTTCTATTAGTTTTTCATAAGCTTCATCTTAGTGTTTTAACTCTATTTTATTTTTCTTGTTTTCTAATTATCATTTTCATTTTGCTTTATTATTTCTTTTCCTTGATTTGTGTGTAACCCCTCTCCTTTTTAGGTGGTTTGGGTCTGCAACAATTCATTTCTCTTCCTTATGCTCTCTCTCATCTTGATGATGGATCATGGAGTGTGATCCGAAACGTTGATGACAAAAAACTCAAACACAATCAAAACCAGAAGCAAAATTGATTCATAATTATGGATTGTGGAAACTTGATATCTCTTCCCATGTTATCACTTTTTTGACAAGTTTTATACTCAAGTAATTATCACACATTTTTCTTTGGTTAGTGTTTCATTGTTTGAAAATGACTCATCATTGTTCTAGTTGGTGGAGGGATTGTACATCCTAGTAAGGAAACCTCTTGTGAAGGTTTTCCCTTATGTTTAGGTGCTATGTAAGTCATTTTTAAGTAGATTGGAGGTGGTTGTTATCCTCATCTTGCTCCTCATTTTAGAAACTAATGATCCTGTCATCCAGTTGAGATGTGATAGCTCCTAGCAGTTATGTTATTTATGTGCATTTCCTGAACAATGTTGTAAGATTTTTTAAGCATGCTTTTATGTAGATTTGAGGTTGATGATTCCATCATCCTACCCTTGTTTTGTGTTTGCAAGAAATCATGGTCATAGGTTAGTACACCCGATCATCATTTGAATATCATTTCCACCTGTTGTAGGATTATCATGGTGGTTTCATCCCATTATTGATAAGTCTTCCATTGGTTCCACCATGCTTATAGTAGTTGTGAGGTCATTAATGTTGTTTTTATGAGGTTAGTAATATTGTTAGTGTCCTTATGAAATTGAGCTTCACATGACACGTGTGTGCATATTGTTGTGCAGTATGACATGTTGTCGTACCTTGGTCGTTGGTGTTATTCTTTCCAAAAAAATTGTTTGGTTAGCTAATGTACTAGCTATGTGTCTTTGGGTAAATTATATTTAGTACCAAAACCATGTTGTAGCATTGGTATATCTAGTTCATGTACTTTCTCATGTGGTTGTTATGTGCTTGATGTGTGATTGTTCAAGTGCTTGTTGCTATGAGGTAGTTGTTTGATTTCATACCTTGCATGCCCTAGTGTGGCATTTTAGATGGTTTGGTGTGTGTCAACCCATGCAGTGTGTTTTTGGACAAAGGTTTCCTCCTAGGCCTTACCACACTTGATAGGGAAGGAAAGATACCCCTGTTGATAGTCTCCTGAGGTGGGGAATGACCACTCTCTTATGTGTTGCTTATTGTTTATGAGAATATAAGGGCCTTAATGTGTCTATGTGTGTTGTAGGTAGCAAGTGTTGTTGCATGGTTTGTCCCCTTGCACGATATGTTTGAAGAGTATTTATTTGGAGGGTTGTTATACCCTTGCACTTTCCAAGAATTTACTTTCATGTGTGATTACCATTGATGTGTTGATCCTTGATTTATTTTATTGTGAGTGACATTGTGGTGGTCTTGAATGTGCTTCTATGTTCACTTGGGATAGCATGAATACGAAAATTTTTATTGAGTAAAAATGGATGCTAATGTTTGGGCTTATGGCTGAGAATTGTGTACTCTTGTGTGAGTGATGCATTTGAATATGAAAGAGATGATGTCTATTTATGTTCCTAATATGTGGAAGAAATTAATGATGTGTTAATTCTTTCCTAAAGTGCATTGTGGATTGGTCTTTGTGTGACTTCATGTCATATGTCTGAAATGACTACATTGGTACATGAAATAAATGTTGAATTGTTGTAATATCTAATATTTAGGTTAAAGACTTATGTCCCAAAATTCTATTATTTTCCTAGGATTCTTATGGGAACCTAGATATATTATAGCATTATATCATTTTAAAAGTTAGGGAAAATGGGTGTAAATGAGTCATGTGCATGAAGATTATAATAAATCATACATTAGTTGACTCTAATATTAGGTTTTTTCCTTCTTGCATAGTGTGCATGCTAAATTATAAAGGGACTAATGCATTATAAATCATTGTGTTGGTGAGGATTAAAGCCCCCAATTGTATTATTGTTCTTTGTGAATCATGTTGATGTTATTCTAGTATAACATGAAGCAGAAATAAATATTGTTATAAATGCATGTCCCATGTGATTTGGTGACTTTTTTCCTTGTAATTATCTACATGCATAATATTATGAATGTGTTGTAGTGAATTTTTTGTTGCTTGAAACCTTGGATTATGTTTAGAATGATCAAGTGAAAATGAAAATCTATGTTGTCTAAAGTTTTTGGGGTCTTAGAAGACTCACTCACTTGGTGTGTTTGAGCATGTTCTCTAACTCACCTTGGATTTGGTATTCCATTTGTGGTGTAGCCTTGTACTCCTTTAATTATGGCTAGTGTTAGTCACACAATGCATGCAATTGTATGTTCTAAATTTGATACTTTATTTTAGTTATTGGTGAATTCTCCAATTGTTGTAAGGAACATAATTAAATTTTTAATTATTGTTATGAGTAGTTTAGTCACCAAAATTTTCCTCTTGATTATTTTTTGACCCTTGGTCATGCTTAATTTATTGTTGGAATTAATAATTCTTCCTCCTTGGCATGTATTTTTTATTTTGTGGTGACAATACTAAAATATTTTAAAAAATTTCTCGTGTATCTTGTAAGTGTAGTTCCCCATCACATTCATGCTAAACCTCTAATTGAATGTAAAAGGGAGTAGATTGGGGAGAACGCACTATATATTGATGTTTTTGTTAATTATAACTATGTTGAGTTTGAAATTCCTCACTCCTTACAAAATGTAAGTGGATGCTTTGTGAAGTGTTTGGGAAAATTTATGAATTGTATTATATGCATGTGGACCTTTTTCTATGAGTATTTTGTGCACTGATGTGAATGCCATTTTTTTTTGCATTAAGTGATTTGTGCTCGAATCTCTGCATGTGAGAGATTGTTGTTCTTTTTCTCTCTAATATTGAGAATAAATTATGTTTAATTCCTTATGTGGGTTGTGCCTTGATTTGGTTGTAGGTAGGTGGTTGGGTGTTGATTTAGCCCACCAACGATTTATGTTCTTGTTTTTCTTGCTCTTATTTTGTTATGGTCGTGTGATCACACCTCCTAGTGCTTTGGTATTAGTTGAGTGTTTGTTGTCATATTGTATACACTAAAGCCATTTTATTTAATAACATGAAGGCACACATCATGTCATTTTGATGTGGTTTCCATAGCTACACTCATATTTGACATAGTGTAGGGCTATGATGGTGTGATAGTAAGTTCTCTAACACATTATTTAAATTTATAATCTTATAGTTATCTACCTATCTCTTGTTGTGTTTCAAATTGAAATAAACTTGGTGGTTGTAGGAGTTTCTCCTTAGTAGTTGTGATGTGCTCCTAGGTTGGTGTTGGAAGGGATGTAATTCTTGTGTGAAGAATTGGATAATCTTGTGTATTGTATTTAAGAATACTTGGTGTTTGAGCCCTATAAATGTTCTTTGTTACCTTTTTTTTATCATGGTTTGATGATCTTGTTTGGTTTTTTAACCCTTAGGTTGATCACATTTGAGCATCATTTTGGTGTAGATCATATTTTTTCTCTTATATTCTATTTTTTAGTTGCCTCCTTGGATGTTTCCTTATAAGTTTTAGGGTTGCTAAGCCCCACTTATGGAAAATATTATGCTTTAAAGAGATTGTTGCCTAGAATCTTCCCTCTAAGAACCCCTAAGTTGTTCCTAGTTTTGTGTTGAGCAATTTGTGTATTAAGGAAATTCTCAATTTTTTAGAGTGGTATCTAAGGAAGAACCTCATGAAGTGAAATTGTGTCTAGAAGTGAGGCATGCTCTTGGTGATCATGGATATGATGTAGTGTTGCCTCTATCCTTGTGGGATGTATTGAATGCAAAAGACAACTAAGAGGGGGGTGAATCAGTTGTACATTAAAACATCAAAACCCTCATTAACATTCAGATCTGCACTAGTCTCTTAAACCCTTAACAACCATTAAACCCTTGTCATGCATTATCAAAATATAAACATGAGAACACCATATTTACATGGTAAACCCAAGAAAGGAAAAACCACAGCGAGGATTAGGTCACAATATAAAGTAATTGCAACACCGAATACAATAGGCTCACTACCCAAAATAAAGAAGGGCTCACTACTAGATTAGAAAGAAGAAGAAATAAGATTGTTACAATGAGAAACCCATCTCAGAGTAATAGAGAATACCCACCACTACAACTTTGCACCATTAGTAACCTCTAGCTCACTACTATCAGAAACTTCAGGTACTCTGCAAATGTAGACCCTTTTTCTCACTACATTGAAGTCATAGGAATTAAGCTCACACTTTAGATATCTACATTTGATTATATTCACATCTCAACACATCCTTGCATCTACTCTCACTTGTCCAACAAATCACCTTGCCTTTATACCATTCACAACCTTAGAAACATCTTTCAAGGTTGGCTATGCACCTCAAATGTGCAAATTCAAATTAGGTTGGCACCTAAATACTCTTGTTGTGGAGAGGAATGTGGACCACATCACACCTTAACTCAGACCTAAATCCACATATACATGCTACACCATGCTTCTACAAACACTAAAGCATATATGTAATTAGTGTAAACACCCAAGGTCAGTCAAACTTGTGTTAACACCATTAAACATTTAAGTACATGCTTCCTCAAATCCAAAGATGACTCGTGAACCACACACAACACTTAAATACAATCTAAAATATTCCATCAACCCCATTTGAAATCCAACAAATCCTTTACAACATCATACACCTGAAAGATATATTCATTATGTACAACCAACTAACCTTCCACACACTATAACACATGAATCTAACCTTGTGGAGCACCAAAACTCAAAAAACTCAGACTAAAGATAAATATGGGAAATATAAGCACACTCCCAGATCCATAAAACCATAAACCATAATGTGGAGAAACATAGAGTAAAGACATTTATCCCAGGAAACACTACTTCATAGTTCACACACTGGTGAACATAACTTCTACCAAAAAATCCAGAACCTAAAACTCTGGATATAACACCACTAAATATGCTTGATCAACATATTCGAACCACACAAGTAGATCTTCAACCATGAAGAACTGTGGAGAAAAAAACTAAACACTACTTTTCCAAACTGAACTCTCTTTACCACATATAACTTTCTTTTAATCAAATTTTCTCAAAAGCACTTGGAAACCAAGCACTACAAACACCATCTCAACATTTGTAACACCTTCTCAGCATCTCAATCACACAAGAGGTTAAACAACCACAAAAAAATGCTCATAAAAGAAACACTAGAGGTTGACATCAGTGATACTACTAATGACAACATAATGCAAACAATTAAAGCATCTCCATAAGTTGACGTCATTGCAACAACATAGATCTATTGATATCAATGACAACACAAATTTCCAATAATCTCCCCCTTTTTCATTGATGGAAACACATGATATGAAACAGGTGGACATCAATAACAACAACTCTAATCATCAACACATATACTACACATTAGTGCACATTGCTCCCCCTTACACAAGTATCTACTCTTTCCAACACTTTCTCTTTTACAGTCCACTTCTCTCCCCCTTTTTTTCATATGGTTTTTCAGCTAACTTTCTCTCCCCCTTTGACATGAATGGCAAAGGGAAACACATGTTTTATTTTCTTTGCTTCCCATTTAACAACAATCACATATACTTTCTCTCCCCCAAGGGCAACACATGTAAGGGACAACAAATGTTTTGCAACCTTTGCTTTCACTTCCTTTGAAAACACCAACATACATTGAATAATGAGAACACTCACTTCCCCTTACTATAACAACCAATAATGCCACTACCTACTCCCCTTGAGAGGTAACCACCAACATTAGTCTAGAACAAGGAATGAATCTTTAAATCCATTGGACTGTTGCATAACCTTATGAATCTAATTGAAAGGAGGGGCAATAACCCCTAACTTCTCTTAGAGATACTCAAATGTACCCTTAAGAAGAGCCTTTGTGAAGATATATGCAACTTGATCCTTAGTAGACACATATTCCAACTTCACCTCATTCTCTGCAACCTTCTCTCTTAGAAAGTGAGACAGGATTGAGATATGCTTTGTCCTTAAATGCATTACCAAATTCTTTGAAATATTGATAGTGCTTGCATTGTCACATAAGATAGGAATTGGTTCATCGTATGACACTCTGATATCCTTCAATGTTTGCTTCATCCACAACACCTGTGTGCAACATGATTCTGCAACAATGTATTATGCCTCTGTAGTAGATAATGATAATGAATCCCACTTCTTTCTAAGCCAAGAAACCAACCTACTTCCAAGAAATAAAGCACCACCACATGTACTTCTTCTATCATCCACACAACTTTCCCAATATGCATTTGTATAATCACTTAGAGAGAAATCAGTATCCTTTGGATACCATAAACCATTTTTTGAAGTGCCTTTCAAGTATTCGAATATTCTTTTTACTACTACCACATGTGACTCTCTGGGATCTTCTTGAAATCTAGCCACAAGAAAAATTGCATGCATGATTTCTAGTCTAGTAGTAGTTAGGCATATAGTAGTCCACCAATCATTGATCTATACTTGTTTTGATCAGCCTTAAAAAATTCTCCATTCTTACTCAACTTACAACCAATAACCATGGGAGTACATACTAGTTTAGAGTATCCCATTCCAAACTTCTTCAACATTTCCTTAACACACTTTGATTGTGATATGAATATTCCTTTCTCTATCTGATTGATTTGAAACCCAAGGAATAAATTCATCTCCCCAAACATAGACATATCAAACTCTTTCTGCATCTCTTCTGTAAATCTCTTGCACATGCTTTCATTTCCTCCAAATATTATATCATGAACATACACAACCACAATCAAGATTTGATCTTTCTCAACTTTAAAATAAAGATTGCTATATGTCCTACCCTTATTGAATCCCTGCTGCAACAAGTACCTATCTAATCTTGTATACCAAGCTCTAGGAGCTTTCTTGAGTCTATATAATGTCTTCTTTAGTCTGCAGACCATGTTAGGATAATCTAATAACTAAAAACCTTCTAGTTTTCCAATGTATACTTCTTCCAATTCACCATTAAAGAATGCAAACTTCACATCCATATGATAAACTTTGAAATCCTTATGTGATGCAAAACAAAAAAACATCCTAATATCCTCTATCCTTGCCAATGGAGAAAATGTCACATCAAATTCTATTTCTTCTACTTGTGAGTAGCCTTTACACACAAGTCTTGCCTTGTTCCTAACAATTTCTCCATTCTCATTTAGCTTGTTCTGGAACACCCACTTGGTTCTAATCACATTCTTGTTTTTTGGTCTTTGGAAAAGTTCCCAAGTCTGATTCTTCTCAATCTACATCAATTCTTCTTCCATATCCTTGATCCAAAATGCATCGTTGCATGCCTCAATCATTGTTTTAAGTTCAAATTTGGAAATTAAACATAGATTTACTTGTTCTTCTATCATAGCATTCTTTCTTCTTTTCAATACACCTTTCGTTTTGTTACGAATGATCTTATCTTTAGAATGATTCTTATGCACATTCTTAGGGGTCTTATGGATCCTTTTCAGAGCTTCTTCCTCTTCAACCTACGCTTAGTTTTCTTTACCATCACCTTTCTCTTCTTCTCTACAAGAGGACTCATTTGATTCATACCCTTCTACCAGCACTAATATTTTATGTAAGTCTTCATCCACTTTGACACTTGCACTTTCAATAATCCGTTTTATCCTTTTGTTATAGCATCGATAAGCCTTGCTCTTTGTAGAGTATCCAAGGAAGATTCCTTATTCTGATCTTGCATCAAACTTTCCTACGTGATCTTCATCTCTTCTAATATAGAACTTGCTTCCAAACACTGAAATATTTGACTGTAGGAGTTCTTCCATACCACAACTCATGGGGAGTCTTAGAATTGTTTGTCCTTGCTTGTGATTTGTTAAGTATGTAGATTGTAATATGAATTTCCTCTCTCTAGTAGAAATTTGATAGATTTTCTTCCTTCATCATTGTCCTTGTTGCTTCCTAAACAATCCTATTCTTCATTTTCACCACTCCATTCTTCTGAGGAGTCCTAGGGGTTGAAAAATATCTCTTTATTCCACGATCTTCTAAAAAATTGTTAAAATCATTGGAGGTGAACTATCCACCTTTGTTAGATCTTAAACATTTTATTTTCATGTCCATTTCATTCTCAACCATACCTTTAAATGACTTAAAATTATCTAGATCTTCTAACTTTTCTTTGAGAAAAATTACCCAAGTCATTCTAGTGTAATCATCAATCAATAACATGAAATACATGTCACCTTAAAAACTTCTTTTTCTTGTAGGTCCACAAAGGTCTGTATGCACCAACTCCAAAGGTCCTATGGTAGAATATTCTTTAACATTGAACCTTTTTCTTTTTTGCTTCCCAACTTGACATTCCTTATAAACTGCATTTATAGGCTTTGTAATCTTTGGCAGATCTCTCATAGCTTGAGCAGAGTTGATTCTAACTAGGCTATAAAAATTGATGTGACACATTCTTTTATGCCATAGCCAACTTTCATTGATTTGAGTCATGAAGCACATACCATTAGCACCCTTAAGTTGATAAACATTTCCATCTATCCTTCTTCATATAGAAACCAGAGTTTTAGAGTCTTTCCTAATCTCACAACCACCATCTTGAAATACAAGATTATATCCTTTGCTACACATTTTTCCTACACTTAGAAGATTATGCCAAAGACCCTTAATAGAAAGGACATCATCTATATTATGCTTTCCATCAAAACTGGTTGAATCTTTTCCATATCTTAGTAGATGTATCATCACCAAACTTAACAAGTCTTCCTTTAAACTTCTCAAGTTTAAAAAACTTACTCTTATCACCTGTCATGTGATTTGAGCATCCACTATCAATAATCCAATAGTTTTTGTTCTCTCTAGCATAAAAAATAGTCACCATAGTTCCATTATGACCTGCTTCTAGAGCAACTTCCTTCATACATCTCTCAGAATTAGCATAATTAATTCCAAAATTTAGAGCCATGAATAAGCATTCATCATTTTCACCATCTAGGTAATTAGACTCATCATCAAGATATACTGGACCCTTCTTTAATATAATAAATTCTCTTAATTGATTTACCTTTATTCTCCTTAAAATTATCATTTGAAGATTTGACAGGACACCTTGAATCATAATGACCTATCTTTCCATAACGGAAACATTTAAAAGGTAACTTACCTCTATATTTTCTAGTGTCCTTCAATCTCCTCACAAAGTTTTCTTCTAACTCATCAAACTCATATGAATTAGATTTCTCATTCTTCTCTACTTTTCCAACTTTAAAATAAGTCTCTTTTTTTGAACCACTTGGACCAAATTCTCTCAATTCAAAATTAGTTAAAGCACCAAACAACTAATCTATAGAATAATGATCTAAATTTTGAGCTTCTTCAATAGCACAAACCTTATGACTATAAGATTTCAGAATATTTATTAATACCTTCTTTACCACCTCATCTTCTTCAATTTTTCCACTAAGGCCTCTATTAGAATTGACAACTTTGTCCACTCCATGCATGTAACTTGTAATATCTTCATCTTATTTCATCCTTAGGGTTTCAAACGTAGTCTTAAGATTTTGCATCTTTGCTTGCTTGACCTTATCATCTCCTTCATAGATACTTTCCATATTTTTCCAAATCTCACCAAAAATTTTAAGACTCATAACTTTCACAAGTTTTGAATTAGAAAGACCACTCAAAAGAGCATACCTTGCTTTTCCATTGTTCTCATATACCTTGATCTCATCATCAATACTTGAACCATTTGAAGGAATTGTATATCTAGCTTCAACAGACTTCCAAAATCCAAACCCTAGAGAAAAAAGGAAACCTTCCATCCTAGCTTTCTAGAATGCATAATTTGATCCATCAAATAGAGGAGTCTCCTTCTTGTGTGCCATCCCAGATCTACTTCAAACGGTTAAGATTTATTCTAAGGAAACTTACTCTGATACCCATTTTTGAATGTACAAGACAATTGAGAGTGGGGGTGAATTAGTTGTACATTAAAACATCAAAACCCTCATTAACATTTAGATCTAAATTAGTCTCTTTAACCCTTAACAACCATTAAACCCTTATCGTGCATTAGCAGAATATAAACATGAGAAACAATAATGTAAACACATCTAAACACATGAGGACATTAGATTTACATGGAAAACCTAAAAAGGGAAGAACCATAATAAGGATTAGCTCACACTATAAAGTAATTGCAACACTGAATACAATAGGCTCACTACCCAAAAGAAAGAAGGGCTCACTACCAATGGCTCACTGCTAGATTATAAAGAAGAAGGAATATTGTTACAATGAGAAACCCATCTTAGAGCAACAGAGAATATCCACCACTACAACTCTGCACCATCAGTAACCTCCAACTCATTGCTATCAAAAAATTCAAGTATGTTTCAAATGTAGACCCTTATGCTCACTACATTGGAGTCATAGGCAGTAAGCTTGTAACTTCAAATCTCTACATCTAATTAAATTTTCATCTCAAAACATCCTTGCATCTACTCTCACTTGTCCAACAATTCACCTAGCCTTTATGTCATTCACAACCTTAGAAATATCTTTCAAGATCAATTATGCACCTCAAACATGCAAATTAAAATTAGGCTGACACCAAAACATTCCTACGGTGGAGAGGAATGAAGGTGGACCACATCACACCTTAACTTGGACCTAAATCCACATATACATCGCACACCATGCTTCCACAAACACTGAAGCATATCTGTAATTAGTGTAAACACCCAAGGTCAATGAAACCTATGTTAACACCATTAAAAATTTAAGTAGACACTTCCTCAAATCCAAAGATGACTCACAAGCCACAAAAAACACTTAAACACAATTTGGAATATTCCATCAACACCTTGAAATCCAAAAAATACTTTACAAAATCACACACCTGAAAGATATATACATTATGTATAACCAATTAACCTTCCACACATTGTAACACATGAATCCAACCTTGAAGAGTACCAAAACTCAAACAAATCAGACTGAAGATAGATATGGTAAATATATGCACACTCCCAGATTTGCAAAACTAGAAACTATAATGTAGAGTAATGTGAAGCAAAACCATTTCTACTAGACAACACTACTTCACAGTTCACACACTAGTGACCAAAACTTCTACCAAATGATCCAAAATCTGAAAATTTGTATATAACACCACTAAATACCTCTAATTAACATATCAAAACCACACATGTAGATATTCAACCATGCAGAATTGCAAAGCAAAACATTAAACACTACTTTTTCATACTGAACTCTCTTTACCACACTAAACTTTCTTTTAATCAAATTTTCTCAAAAGAACTTGGAAACCAAGCACCACAAACACCATCTCAACATCTGCAACACCTTATTAGCATCTCAACCACACAATAGGTTGAACACCCACAAACATATGCTCATTAAAGCAACACTAGATGTTGAAATCAGTGATACTACTAATGACAACATAATGCAACCAATCAAAGCATCTCCATAGGTTGACATCAATGCAACAACAAAGATCTTTTGACATAAATGACAACACAAACTTCCAATAGGATGGTTTTTCCTTGACTTTTGATTTTTAGGTTTGATGATTAAGCACTTGGTCTTAGGATCTAGATTGTAGGAAGTGCAACCTTGTGTTCATAATTATCATGGAGAGAAAAATTTTGTAGGTCTATGTGCCTTTCCTTGGTAGGGTGAGTATCCAGATGAAGTTCCCAATAGTAGTAGTGGTTCTAGTATAGGTCCTTTTTTTCTTATGATCAATTGGACCATGTGGCTAGATCTTTCCCTTAGTGGTAGTCGTAGTTAAAAGATGGAGTATACTGATCTCTAAATTGGTTGCATGCCTAGTGGTTGGTGTTCTCCTAGCTTGTACACCTTTAGAGATATTTGTGTTGCATGTTTGAGGCCTACAATTAGGGAGAGTCTAGAGGGTTTATCTTGTGTGATATGTTGTGTTTGAAGGATTGTGTACAAAGAGTACCTTATCCTTGTTCGTACAAGCTTCTAGAAATAAGAATGATATTAATGGGGGAAGATTTAATGTTGAATTTTTTATTTCCTTCAGATGTCTTGGTTTCAACATTATTTTTTAACATTGTATTAGGGATGCATAGGTTTTGCTTGTGCTAGTTTCTTTGAGTGTTTATCAATGTTTTGGATTCACCATTTTTACTAATAATCTTGTTGTGACTATTGGTTGCTTGAATTGAGATGCGTGTATGGTAGTGTGCCAAGTTCCTTGTGAGGATGACATAATTTTTATTATTGCATTAATTGATATACATGTGTTATTCTTTATATTTCTAGTTATGATAAAGATTTGGTTCATATATCCAATATAGATATCATGATTATATAATTTATATGATGTGAAAATTTTTGTATGATTTTCATGTGCTTTAGTTATTATATATATTAAGTAGGTATGGTCAATATGTGCACTGAGTGGGTAAAGGTGTGGTTTTTTACATGTATTCCTTGATGATTTATCTCATTTATTCCATGTGAATGTTGTAATGGTTATTCATATTGATTGTCATGTTTTTAAGCCATGTACTCCATCATTTTAAGTGAGTGTTGTACTTGTGCCCAAGTGATTATCACCTAGCATAGTAGGGTGGAACTAAGGGTACAATGTGGTTGGGTGTCATGGAAACCATTGTTGGGGATATGAGTTATTGGAGGCTTCATTTTGAGGAGCTTTGGATAGCATGTAACTAAGGTTCTCTATCCCTTGCCCTTAGTTTCTCATTTTTGTAAATTGATGTAATATGGATAATTCAAGACCTTCAATCATCTTTTTTATATTTAATATTTAATTATGGAGCCTCATTTGGATGAAATGTAAACCTCCCACATAAGTGGTGATGGATTTATCTCTAATTACATGTTTTTTTCTCGATGTCAATGTCAAATGTTATTTTTGAAGTGAATAACCATGATCTTCAATCTACAACACCAAATAAGATCCACACACATAAGAGAGAAGCAAAAAACAAATGCTATTCCACCAACAAAGAATACAATATGATACAATATTCATAAGATGTGAAATATGCAAGATAATCCTTTCTTATAAAGGCAAAGTGAGAGATAATATTAGACAAGATCATATGTGTCTTAATCCTATAACATGAGATAAGATATCATAACTGCCTAGGACAAGATAATATCTAGACATGGCAACCAAGTCTTCTAGAAAGATTCCTATGACCTAAATAATTTTAACATGTGAATAAGTACCCTATTAGGAATTAGCTATGTAAGGAATTTATTCACACCAACACCCCCCATTAAGTGCAACTTAGGGAGGAACAAACCAATGCAAGATTAAAAATATGGGTCTCAACAATAAGGCTTGATGAGTTACCCATATACAAATAATCTCTCACAAACAAAGAAAAGAAGAAAAACCCTATGGGAGAAAACTCCTCTCCAAAAGAGAGAAAACAAGATGAAGGAATAAGAAGCCTCCAAAACAATGTCCCAAAAGGATAGGAACACGAAGAACATTATTGAAACATGAAGAAGTTGCAAACAATTGTCAAAAGAGTATTGCTATAGTGTTTAAATTGAAGAACCTCCTTTGAAAATACGATGATGATCAAGATTGGGAAGACAACAATCTACATGAGTGCCTCCAATGACACTACTCAAACAATGACCATATGCCAAACAAAGGAAAAACATTTTTCAATAGAGATATAGATGGCACATGAATCTACATGAGTGACCTCAATGACATTACTCAACCAATGCAAGTTGAAAATACATGTTCCAATAGTATGAATAACACTAATCAACTAAGGATGGAAGGTTGCCTCTACAAAACATGAATGAAAGAGTTTCCATATGCAAAATGCTCCATCTCTTCAAAATGCATGGCTAACTAGCCTTTGCATCCATATAGTACATAGGAACAAATAATAGATACATAGCTCACTCCAAAGATAAACCAAGGAAGAATTATTACAATAGTATAATACCTCCCATAATACTAACTAGGGAGAGGTATGACAGGTCCACTAAAATTGTGTATACCATTTAGTGCATGAAGGAGAAGAAATAAAATTTGAAAGTGCACAACAAAGTACCTACAACTGAAAAAGGGTGTGCAAAAATAAGGCACACACACATGAGGCAAGAATCGTTTGGATTCTTTGCTGTCTTAGAGGGACACTCACTTGACAAAGTTGTGATGGAAAATAATTAAAGCACTACACAACCCCCGTGACACTTTATAATATAGTGCAAGTACAAAATATGACACAACCTTATGTGCAAAATCCCCCAAAGCATGTACAAGAGTGTGGAAATTTAACTCAATGTGTCTGCAAATAAGAAAGTGCTTACAAGTGATGCTCAAAATACCCACAAAGGATAAAATACTAGGAATACATTTAAATCAGCCCAAATCAAGTCATCCCACACAAAAAAAAAGATTGTAGGTACCAAAATATCCAATTAATTAACCAAAGAATTAAAACACAAACTAATGAATCAAGTATACCAATGGCCAAATCTAGAAAAAGTGCATCAATAACTCTGAAGAGCTCTGAAAGACCTTTCCAATGCTGCAAGAATCACGAAAAATGAAGGAATGGGGAAAAATTTATGAGCTCAAGGGTTAAAAATGCACATCTAACTTCAACATGATATGAAATGCACTAGTAGTAAAATTTGATAAAATTATCTACACCATTGGATAGCTCTCAGAACTATCTTTCCATTGATATCTCGTTCACCAAAATATAACTTTTGGATCAAAATTTATGATAATTTTCCCAATCTTGTTCAAGCTACCAAAAAAGGGAAAAAAATTATCCCTCCTTGGCCTAGGCGTTGGTCGCCCATGCGATCAGGGGTAAACTACAAAAGGTGTTAGATGCAAATAATTATTCAAAAATTTATTAAAAATTTTGATTTTTTTTAATTATAATAAAGATTGGGGCGAGAGGAAATCCCCCCACTATCTCTAGCCTTTAAAAAAGGGCACAACCTAAGGGGTTTCCACCCTAGCTATGGCCTAGGTTGTAGATAGGGTGGTGGTACCTTAGGTACTACCCTCATTAGTGGCAAGATCAAGGGTATTGCACACTACAATACAGGTACCTTTGGCACCCAATTTTTTTTTAACTTTTTAAAATTTTAATAACAATATTTTTAAAAAACTAAAAAAGCCTTTTATGTGAAATAGTATGAAATTAGGCAATCGAGGGGTCGTATGGCCTCTTTGGCAACAAAAATTTCCTCATAAACAACTTTCTTTGAATATAGATGAATTTTATATCAAGATTCATATGTTTGGCCTCCTTAGTTGGTAAGGTCTATTTGGGCCGGAAATGATCCAATAAAAAGTTGTTCTCAAAATTTGAGCTTTAAACCCTTATTTGATCCTATGTCAAATAGTGGCCAAATTGAGTGAAACATAAGCCAAATATAAATTTTTTGAGCCTCTTGGATGCAATGAGGTAGCCAAAAATACTACCACTATATAGCCAAAAGAGTTTCAATCACCATTCTCACCAAAAAACATACATGCAATATAGGATCAATAGATCTTTGTAAATCCTTTCTAATTCTTCAAATCATATTGAAGCACAAGAGAAGAGAATAAGGGAATTCACAAGATCATAAAAGAAACTCAAATCCCAATAAAAACTTTATGGCAAAAACTCTCTTGCAAATAAATGAAGGGGCTTGCTAGATTCAAAGTTGTGATATGGTGTTGAAGTGAATAACCAAGATCTTCAATCTACAACACTAAATAACCTCTGCACACATAAGAGAGAATCAACAACCATATATGACATTCCACAAACCAAGAATACAATATGAAACAAGATTCACAAGATGTGATATATGCAAGATAAGCCTTGCTTATAAAGGCAAGGTGAGAGATAGGATTAGACAAGATCATGACATGTGTCTTATTCCTTTAACATGAGACAACTTATCACAACTACCTAGGATAAGATAAGATCTAGACATGAAAACTAATTCTTCTAGAAATATTCCTTGGACCATGTTAATATTAACATGTGAATAAGTCCCCTACTAGGAATTAGCTAGGTACAAGACTTTATTCACACCAATAGCTATTGCCTTCTCATATTCAATTTATCTTAATGGAAATTCTTCCCACTTAAAAATTCTTGATTCTATTGTTTCTTTAGTGGTAATTTAGAGTTCTATACCCAAGCCACAAGAGGGGGATTTATGGATTGAATGGCGGTGCTCTACTCTCTCCTCATGAATTATATTCATTTATTCCTTTGGAAGAAGAATGGTTTGGAAACATAAGCATAGAGAAAATATCTATAAGGGAAATTAGAGCATGCTAGGAAATAACTCAATATAATCCAAATAATACTAGGAATTAAGCCTTGATTGCTTCTATGGAATCACAACTATATAAATTGAATAATTATATATGATAAGATGCTAAAACAAGAGCAAAAATATAGTGGATTAAAAAGGGTAATAGAGGCTAATTTTTTCTTTAAATATATAAAATTACAAACATACTTGTAAGAGGTAATATATGTTATAATGGATGAAAATGGTTCCTTTTCAAAGAATAAAACCATTGGAAGGATATTTAACAAAATCTAGAAGATATGGTGCATTCCTAAAAAAATTACACTAGTTATAATTAGTTCTTGGACCATATTATTTCCTTAGAATAAATTGAACATGCTCTTTTCTCTATGGTACCTAATAAATTCTAGATATTAATGGGACTCTAGTTAAATTTTATCAAACTAGATATCAAATATAAACTTTATCTACTTTATTTGGAGAATTTTGAGAAAGGATCATTAGGCCCAAACATCAATAAAGGCTTAATTAGACTTCTACTTAAATGGAAAAATAATGACACTAGCATTTTAGATTAGACTTTTGGTTTAAGGTATTAAATACTTCTTATAAAATTAAATACTTCTTATTACTTTATTAAATACTTCCTATAAAATTATTGCAAAAGTACTAGC
>VDFB02371860.1:0-37776 GCA_007258455.2 Sequoia sempervirens
ATGAAGGCTGACCTGCCTTGAGCAAGATATAATTAGAAGAAAATATCTTCCGTTGCTACAACACTAATAGACTAAGCCTACTCTAATGACGTTTCTAACTACTCAGGTAAACGCAGAGCATGAGAGTTAGAAATGGACAAGGAAGAATTCTTTGACATAAATACTTAAACAAACTTTCTTCCAATGCACATCTATTGTACTTTCAATGCAAGCTGAAATAAAGATAATATAAGCAGAACATATAAAATGGAAATCTGAGACATTATATCAGGGCAAAGTAGGCACAAGACTTTATTTTCTCAAATCTCAAGAACAAAAGATTACACTTCTAGGACAGCAGGATTGTAGCAAAATAGGCATACAGTTTAGCGATCAACCATAATACATTCACACAAGTAACACAAGAATGGAACAATAACTTGCAGCTAAAAGAGGCATGCAAGTTTGCTCTTACACTAAGTGAATTGAAACTGAACAACTTGTAGGCAAAATAGGCTCAGCAATTTGGTATCACAATAACCATTAAGAAAATAATGGGCAAGGCTGCCCTTATTTATATACAAGTAGAGGAGTAGGGAACCCTAAAATCTCCTTGCTTTTACAACTAAGACTTTCCGTCATGCAAGCTTTATTTCTAAAACTAAACCAAGATAAGTATCTAAGAACCTATGAAAGCATAAAAATAGGGAAAGTGCCAACTATTATATCTTGATTTCTTTTCTCTTTCAAAGAATGGATAAGCCTGAGATGGGACTAGAAAGAAAGCGTGAGATAAGAATGGAAAGAAAGCTTGGAGAAAGCTTCTAGTTGATTACTACTTTAAATCTCAATCACATCTACCAAAAAGTTGGAAACTGTATCTCTATTAGGAGCATCAATACTATCTATAGCAAAATTTCGATTTTCCAGGATCTCCTCACCTTCTGCAATTGAACTCAGAAAATCTTTGCCATCATTAGCTGCTTTATCAAATCTTTCTAATTTTGACAGCTCTGCAACTGGGATGATGACCTTTTATAAATATATCCTCTTGCTTCAACATATCTTTTGCAGCTTTTATGCTTCTGACACTTCTGATTTTTCAATGGAAATTGGACAACTTTTTTCCAATACTTGTTCTTTTGCTCAAAGCACTTCTCAACATTGTTCGGCCTGAGGCTGCAATCAACCCAAAATGACTAAGATGTCTGGCTGCAACATTTCACACATCTTCCAAAGCACGCAAATTGAACATTGGTTTGACATGATGTAAGCTAGTTTCAGTAGTTTTGATGAAATCATGATATAGCATTGTCTTGGTCTTGAATTCTATGGGAGAGTACTCCATACTGAAAAACTTGAAGATTGATTGTAATCTTGACTATGTTTGGACAAGTTTTGCACAAACCCTAAATTTAACTTGCTGACTTTTCTTCTTCAAACAGACAGATTTTTCAAAAAAAATCTGAGATATGGGTTTTGTAGAGAATCTCATTGCAAAAGACCTAGATCCTTCGTTTTTGAAGCTGAACGTTGCTCGACAACAATGCGCAAGTTAGACGCTAGCATGACCGGACGCCGTTGACGCACTGGCCAGACGCCTGTGCTGCTCTCGAAATGGAAAAACATAAAAAAATGCATCAAAAAGACAAAGTAGGGTTGGATTCCTCGTACCTCATTGACCTTGCCTCCCTCGGCTACGACTGTGCAAAGTTGTGTGATCCTTGAGTCTACGTAGTCATGTCTGCAAGGCATTTCGCTGGCTTTTCTCTCACAAGAGTCAACAAACTCCTCGCTATGAATAGTGAAAATTACCCTTCAATGGGCCCTCCCGGGTATATATAGGTGATTTTTCGCCCATTTTTTACCGGCGAAAGTGGTCCTTCCATCCTTCCTGTATTCCCCCCACCTAGATAGGGGCAAAAACAAGAGGGGGCATATATTCACCTCTTCATCATATTTTTCTTCCGAACCACCAAATTTTTCTTAAGCATTCTTCTAGCCATGGTAGTTTCTTCTGGTTTTCGAACTAACCCAAATTTGAGTTTTGCAAAATGAAACTTCACCTCTGGCGCTGTAGTTTCTCATTGAGCTCAATCGCTGGAAGCATCGCTAGTATCTGCCTACTCGACCTCTGCAACCTCTACAATATCCTTTTGGAACGTAAATCTATGAAAAAATTCAAAATTTCAGTCTTGCACTAATAATTTCTTTTCTACTTTATTGTAGCTGATTTTTCTCAAAAATCAGCTCACTAAAAGTGGGGAAAAATGTAGTGTTGTGAAATGGCACCCCATGGCAATTTCACACTTGCGCATTTAGCCCACCACATTTATGACAAGATCCTTATGAGTCAAAATTTCACGATTTTAACTCCATAAGGGACAATGACGAAGCATTAGTAGTTCGCCACCTCATTTCTTGCAAAGTTGTGACTTGGACACCTGTGCAGCGCATAGACGTCTGCTGGCACGCAAGCGTCCCCAAACTTTCCGAGTTTAAATGAGGAAATTGTTGTACCCAAAATAATTTTTTGGCATTTTTCTTAAATTGAGCTAAATCATATAAAAATGCCGTCAAAAGTCTGTTTTAGGTCAAACCAAATATGAGGTCTTTGTGGGTTTTTGTCAAGGAACACTTGTGCAAAATTCTAAAAATTTGAAAATTAGGGTTTTACGCCCCTATTTTCAAGGTAACCCTCGAAAATTGGACCTTCTCGGAAATGATTGAAAATGATTTTGATAGGATTAATCGACTTCACGATCACACTAATCAAGTCAGAATCATCAAAAGACATGTTTTACTCTGGTGGGTCTATTTCTGTTTTTTAGGAACAAAGTTAGGAGCTCCGTAGCCATTAATGGCAGATTGGCCAGTACCAGGTGCTGGAAGCTAAGCTTCGAAAGCTTCAATGATGGAACCATGGCGGAAAAGGATGAAAAAGATGCTATTTGACGAAGGAGATTCTGGAAACCGAAAAGGCCAAAATTTGGCTAACTCTGGAAACGTTACGAAGGAGAAATCAGTCCATGACGCAAAAAGAGCCCTTTTTAGAGAGGGGCACCCTTGAATCTCAGGGGTCAAAATCTGTCTCCTGAATCATCCAAGGCAGTCATCCTCGGCGTTCTCCTGCTAGCTCGACAATAATACATTCAATGAGATCATCCGATAAGGTAATCACCGACAATGTCAACAGAAGGTGAAGAGGCTGTTATAAAGAACATCCAAAAAAACGACAAAAGATAAAAAAGATGTCGTTTGACAAAGGAGATTCCGGAAACCGGAAAAGGCCAAAATTTGGCTAACTCTAGAAATGCTACCAAGGAGAAGCTAGCTAAAAATGAAGAAAAGAGCCCTTTTCAGAGAGGGGCGCCCTTGAATCTCAGGGGTCAAAATCTGTCTCCTGAATCATCCAAGGCAGACGTCTTCGGCATTCTCTTGCTGGCTCGACAACGATACATTCAATGAGATCATCTGCTAAGGTAATCACCGAAAATCGTCAACAAAAGGCGAAGAGGCTGTTATAAAGAGCATCTAGAAACGACAACTTGTCTTGAATAAGGCGCCCTTGCTAAAGAAAGGCACCCTTTCTTTTGGGCACTCAGATGCTAACGAAAGGCTGAAGGACTCCCAAGATGACCTTCTCTGTTTGGGTCAACCTCGACAACGAAACCATATGCGAAAGATTCCGACAAGGAAATCACCCGATGACGAAGATCAAACTGAGGTAGTTTTCGACAAGAAATAACTGATCAAAAGAGCAAAAGCGCCCCTAAAGAAGAAAGGCACCCTTGATCACCGAGGCCTTAAAATGACTTTCAGAGACTGAAACACCAGCCATCCTTTTCAGGATTGAGATGGTCACCTAATGAATCGCCAAGCGAGATTGTCTGACTTGTCAGTCAATGAGAATATCAAATAGGAGCACAGGAGGTCTAAATAAAAAGTTGAAAACAAACACTGAAAATTGACTAGGGAAAGTGCAAGAGCGCCCTTGCTGAATAAAGGCGCCCAGTCTTCTGGAACCTCAAACTCAGTTTCCCGGCTTAGGGTTTCCCAGGCATATCTCTTTAGCATGGATCCGGCTCAATAGTGAATCTATCAGCAATTGCTTAGGATCAATTGATCAATCTGGAGCGAAGATCAAACAAAAGTCATTCAACATGGAAAAATAATAAAAAGAGTTCAAATCTTGAAAAGGAGGCCTAAAATAGTTAAGGCATGTTTTGTTTACCAAGTAAGATATTTTGGAGGAAAATTTGTTTCAAACAACCCACAATCAGTGGGATTTAGCTTTGGGAACTCTAGATCAAGCCAAATCTCTCCAAAATCATGAGTTGTCATCCCTTTTTGAAAGATTCAAGTTTGAATCTCTATATGATCAAGCATAGGCATCCATTATGCTCATTTCTTTTTGCAGGTTGAGGGTTTGAACAACAATAAGCTCTCCAAGGACATTTTTCAAGATCTGAAGAAGGTTTTTCAATCACTCTTCGTGATTTTTTGGAGATCAGTGACAGGGAAAGTTTGTCTTCTCAGAGGTTGCATCCAGCAGAATATTTTTTCCAAGAAGGCAGCAATAACTTCCAATCTTCTTCTTGTCTACTTCCTCTCTTCTGTCTAAAATTTCTTGCATGTCACAGAAAACAGCAGGCTATCACAGATCTGGCCAATTGGGTATGGTCAACATAATTTTCCAGTAAAACCCATCTCTTCAAATTTTCCAAAAACAACAAACTTGCTGCCCCTATTTTTAGGGGCTTTTCCGAAAAAATCTCAGAAACAAAAATCTAAAGAACTGGGTTGGTTTAGCATTGAAGCATGAACAAAACCCATGTGCCAGATTTTTTCTGGAAAAATACTTCTCGGTGGGTGGCTATTTTTAGGGGTTTTTAGAAGTTGTCTCAACATATCTATGTTTACAGTCAACGATCGAGTTTTTCAGAATATAGTACTCTCAAGTTGAAATCAAGACCAAAATGGTCTTCACAAATTTCTGAAAACACTCGACATGGGCATGCATCAAGAAAAGTCCGTAGTCAAGATTGGACGCCTTGGAAGGCGTTAATGACATCACCGTTCACACCATAGCCAAATACGGAAGGTAGTCATTCCAAACATAGAGCCGCCACTGGTTACTACCACACTACCTTCCACATTCCATGTCAACAAGGCTGGATGACGCAGCTGCAAAGAAGATCAAATATCAAAAGCAGTTTGTAAGAAGCAGAAGTCAACGACTGGCCAAAGGAGTTGTTGACTCAAGATGATGAGTTGTCAGACACCTCAAAGAAAGACGTCCTAACCTCCAAATGGCATTTATGATACTTGAAGTTGACTTGATGCCTCTTTCCAAGTCAACTCAAGAAAGGCATTAAATGTAATTGGAGTTAACTTGATGCCCCTTTCCAAGTTAACTTCACATCCCACAAATCATGTATTGTCAGATCCCACTGATTAAGGATGTCTAATTGACTTCCATAATTTGTGGATCTCAGATCTCCACTAAACATGGATGTCTATTTTGGAGGCATACTTTGTATTAAAGTTCACCTTTAGTCTTCTTTCAGTCAACTGAAGTAGTTTCCAGTTGACTCTTTGTTTACTTTCAATTAATTGAAGTAGTTTTCCAGTCAACTGTTTGTTCCCCTTTCATAGGAATAAATCTTGCTAATTGATTGGAAAGAACTCATTATTAACTCAAGGAGATTTTGGAGTTGCCCACTCCTTTGAGTTCTATAAATAAGAGCCTTGGGCTCATTTTTTGTTTAACCTTTACTTGCTACGCAAAATTGTTGCGCCATTGTTGCCAACAGCTTTGAAAGCGAATATTTGTTCACTCTTGGATGAAAGTTCATTGGTTGATTGTAATTGTGCATGATTTCGTGCCTTTGTTGTCCCAATCTTTGTAATTCGTTCAGAAAGCTTGAAGAAAAGAAATCAAAAGGCACATGCAATTTGATCTAAGGATTTGAGTTCTTCCATAACGTCTTTGTGTTTAAATAGCTTGTTGTTTCATTTCCCTCCTCGGATAGGGATTCCTCCTCCTTGGATATCTGTTATTAACGGTTGTCATTTGTTGTTGTCTAATGCATTGTCCTTCAACCTATACTTCGGATAGGGGTTCCTCCTCCTTAGCAAGTTTGTCGGCCAAGACATTGTAATTTGTTGTTTCTTGTAAGTCGTTTCCTAGCTCATACCTTGGATAGGGGTTCCTCCTCCTTGACAGGTCTCAGATCCAACTTATCGTGAAGAGCATTTGCTTGTATAAAACCTTATCCTAGCATATACCCAAGAATTCAAAGCCTCGGCCATATTCTAAGGAGACGTCAAATTCAAGTGATCCAACCAATCCATTCCCACTCCTATCCCCTCATGCTCTGTTTACCTTGAGGAGGTAGGATAGATTAAAAGCTAGAACGGTCGTAGTTAAGACTTGTCGAAACCAGAGAAATAGCTTAGCTACGACGCATTGTGTTTGTGCACCCTTGTGTCCTACCGTTGAGTATAGAAAGATAGGAACCTTAGTATACTCTACCCTCTCTTACGCATTACATCAGCAAAGAGGGACTTCTCCTCTTTAAATAACAAATAAGTGTTGCAAAACATTTCTAATAGCTGAATGTTTACAATCAACACTCCAGAGGTGCTAATTTAAACGCCAACAAAAATCTTGTGAACTTTTCCAATGACACATGTCGTCATGGCAGAATCTCGAGTGTAATGGCTCTTTCTGCCCATGCAACTTCACAAAACTCTCCTTTTCACTTCCATTCTCATTCATTCTTACTCTTTCTCACTCCAACTTGCCTTCTCAATTCTTTCTTTCTTCATCTCTTCTTTATGGCAAAGCTCTACCTAATTCATGTCTCGTCAATAGCTAAGGCTCTCTTGCAAGCGTTCAACGTCACGTCCATCAAGCCAAGAGGGAGCCACAGACTGTTGGTAACACTCTCTTGTTGCACTTATCTTGTCTATTTGCTAGCATATTCGTCTCGTCTATTTATTGGTGATACGGATTCTCCTCCATAGCGGGGTTTGGTTTTATCACTCTTCTATTTATTTGTGATACAGGTTCTCCATAGCGGGGTTTGCTTTTATCACTCATCTATTTATTTGTGATAAAGATTCTCCTCCATAGCGGGGTTTGCTTTTATCATGCGTCTTGTTTACTTCACTTTATGTTATGTCTATTTTCTATCTATTTGGTTGTCCGTGGAGGTGGAAACACCAAAACAGGGGTTTGACTGAGGCAAGCCCCGAAACAGCCCCAACACTTTTCCTCGTCCGCTTTGTGTGGAGCTCTATGGGAGGCTTCGTAACGTAGGACCTTCAGTGAGTTAACGTTTACCTTCTTTGACATTTCCTTTCTATCTAGCTTTTTGTTAAAATTAGTAAAGTAGTTAGAGTTCGGATTTTGGGTAGATAGTAGATTTTGTGAGCTTCTGTGTACAAGTCTAGTTCTTTGAATTTTTTGTTTTAATCTAACTAGAAACCCTAAATATTAATTTATTTTCCATTTTATTAAAACATACTTTATATTTATAAATTGTTTCAATGTTGGCCCCAATTAGAAAATGATCGTTGTTGGAAACATGTCATCCTTAGGTCAAAGAAAGGGGAGGTGATTTGTATACATTGCAAGACAAAAATATTTGGGGGAGACATTAACCAATTGAAATATCACCTTGCACAAATACCATGTTGAGATGCTAAAGTGTGCATCTTAGCACCTTTTTAAGTTCTGTGTGAGATATAAAGTTAGTTAAAATTTTTAGCAATAAAAGAAACTAGAAAAGAGGCAAAGAGAAGAGATGATAGCCATTCATGGAGACTCTTCTTCAATTTCTACATTTCTTGGATCTTTGAATAGTGGCAAAGGTGGTGGCAGTTCTAAAGTTGGGCCTAAAGTTAATGGATCCAAATTATATTTATATATTGTACCACATATTGTTTTAGGCATAGATTAACTAAATAGTGAGTACTCGCCGAGCCTGCAAGCACTCATAGGTTTGAAAACCAAGTGAGCTACTTGTGGTTTTACTCGCACCGGTTTTCCCCTGCAAACTTGTTGATTTTTCTCTGCAAACTCCCCGATCTCTCTGCAAACTCGCCAAAACTTGGGGAAATTCGCTGAGAAAAAAATGCAATTTTCACACGGTTTTTAGGGATTTAAACCCTCGTGGCATCCCTTTCTACACACACAAATTTGAGGACACGAGCAGAGGGAGGCATTCTGAAAGACACAATTTGAGGACACGATTTTTCCAAGTATTTCCTTGGGCCTGTACCTACTTTAATAGACACAGTTTCTTGTTTCAATATGTTTGATTTTTTGTTTCAACATACACATTTTCTTGTTTCAATATGCATTAATTATCATCTCAAAAAAGACAAGCGTAAAGATACTGTGAAATAGTTGATCCTCATATGTTGTAGCTTGGATCAAGTGTTATGTGATGACATGCAAACTTGGCATCATATGTGTGTGGGTGTGTAACTATATAGATATGCATGCAAACTTGGCATTCTCTGTGTGTATACATATGCATGCAAACTTGGTGTCCTGTGTGTGTGTACAGATATTTATGTGTGCAATGTGTGTATAGGTATGTTATGTATGTGTGTGTATAGGTATGTTATGTGTGTGCATGTACAGTATGTGTGACAGTGTCTATGTATGTGTGTGTGTGTACACACCTATACATACATGTATATACACATACATACCTACATACACAGAATGTATAGTATGTGTGTGTGTACACACCTATACATACATATATACACACACACATACATACCTACATACACACATCATACATACCTATACACACAACATACACACACATACATACATATGCCTACATATATGTATACATATACTGATATCAGATATACATATACATATATATCCACACATGCATACAAATTGTGTATATAAAATTCAACTGAAAGTACTTTTACTTCTTTATATGGGCCATTTATCTTGCGAGGGTAAATAATTTACAACTTTTCTCCTTGTTGAGAGTTACAACTTCTAATATATTTATTATTCAAAATTTCAATCATTCCTGAGTTGTGCTTGTAGATAGGGCATTAGCCATAAATTTTAACATGAAAAAATTAGAATTTAAACCCTTGGAGAGGATATCATTATTTAACCATAACCTAGTTTTGCACTTCCTTATATACAATTCTACCTTATTTATGGAAATTAATATGGTATTTGAGCTTCAAATAAGTATAACTTGAGAGGGCCTATTAGAATAAGAATTTACATTCAAAATTGTTTTTAGTTGTAAAAATTCATATAGAAAGTTATATAATTACTATTAATTGAAAAGGGTGGGGGGCCTAGCTCGATTGGCTAAAGCATCTTGTTGCAGGCAAGAGGCCACGAGGTCTAGTCTTCCCCCGTCCCTGTGGTATTGGAGGGCATGTCATGCCAGCATCACCGGTCACATGAAAAAAGTTTACTAAGCGCACTACAATTTATAGGGGGGGATACCTGATTTTTGCAATCTAAAAAAAAAAATTATTATTAATCGAAAACTTCATTTCTTATGTTTGTTTAAAAAATTTTAATCACTATTTTTTGTTCCTATCAATATTGTAGGTTAATATTTAATCACAATGGAATCCGGCTCTGCATTTGGTTCAGACTTAGCAAGTGCAAGTCAACCCGTTGGAAGGAGACCCCCTGGTAGCCGTGATCCCGCTTGGAAATATGGCATAATGAGGCTAGTACAAGGGAATTATTTGTTCCTGGTGCACGAAGAGGCTTAGTGGAGGCATCGATCGCCTCAAATACCATCTTGCTAGTATTCCTCGTTGTGATGCCAAGGAATGTCTAGCAGCCCCTGAAGAGGTGAAATGAGAGATGATAGCTCTTCTTGCAGCACTAGATGAAAAAAATTGGAGAGGGAAAAGACGTAAGCAGCCATACAAGAAGCCATTGCTCCTAATTTGTCAAGAGAATCTGAGGTGGATATGCAAGGTATTGTGGGCTCTAGTCGCGGTCCACGTATACGTACCCCATCCTCCTCATCCACTTCGAGCAAATTCCAGTTTTTTGTGCCTAGAAATGAACGAGGATCACAACCTTCATTGGAAGCTACTGGGTGGAATAGGGAGGTGCACAAAGAAGCATATAAGGCTTGTGCAAATTTTTGGTATTATAAAAACCTTCCCTTCAACGTGGCAAGGAGTCCATATTTGGAGTGTTTGGTGACAACACTGACAGTTGCAGGGAAAGGGTACAAGGCCCTCTCTCCAAAAGATTTAAGAGGCAAGTTGCTCAAAGATGCTATTGTAGATGTAAAACAAATTATGGAAGATGAAAAAAAGCAAAGGCGAAAATATGGATGCACAATTCTTTCAGATGGGTGGACAGATGGAAAGAACAACTCATAAATTTTTTAGTGGCTTCAAATGGTGAGTTTGTTTTTCTAAAGTCAATTGATGCCTCCAACATAATAAAGAATGCAAAACATTTGAGCTTGATGTTGGAGGAGGTTGTTTAAGAGGTGGGCATAGAAAATGTTGTCCAAGTTGTTATTGACAATGCAACAACATACATGGCAGTTGGAAGATTGCTTCAAGAGAGGCATCAAACACTTTTAGACCCCTTGTGCAGCTCATTGCCTTGACCTTCTTTTGGAGGACATAGGAAAAATTGATTGGGTGAGACCAATTGTAAAAGAAGCAAGAGATATAACAAAAAATATATATAATCACCCATGGGTTCTTCAATTGATGAGAGATCGCACCAAGGGGAAACAGCTTGTGCGATCGGGTGCTACAAGGTTTGCAACTAATTTTCTAACATCACAAAGTATCACTAGTTTATTGACTCCCTTGAAGCAGATGTTTGTGAGTCAAAAATGGGTAGACTCAACTTATTCAAAGAAGGCTAATGGAGAAAGGATTGCAAAAATAGTTTTTGATGGTGATTTTGCAACCAGAGCTATAGAGATTGTCAAGGTAACTTCAAACGTAATTTATTTTTCAAATTGAATCCTTTATTTATAAACTTTAAAATCATTTTTTTTCATTGTAAGTTGTAATTTAAATTTGCTTCTTTGCACTTTGTAGGTAATTGAGCCGTTGGTGAGGGTTTTGCGCTTGGTGGATGGCAAGAAAAATGCAATGGGATATATTTATGAGGCCATTCTCTAATAGCTTCACAGATGCTAATGGGGAGGTTATGGAGGGCCTATCCACGTGTATTGGGAAGATGACATCTACAGATGCAGTGAGAGACCTCATCATTTTAGAGTTGCAGAATTGTAAGGCAGCTAGGGGGAGGTTGTTTTCTTCGCATTTAGCTATACGAGGAAGAGACACCCAAACACCAACTGAGAAAAAGTTAAGCCTTATATCTTGCAAGTTGTTAATTACAATTTTTAATAGAATATTGTTTATTTACAAAAACTTGAATATCTTATTTGCAGGTTCTTGGTGGGAAGATTGGGGTGGAAATACCCCAAATTTGCAAATGCCAGCACTCTGAATTTTGTCTCGACCTTTTAGCGCTTTTGGTTGTGAGCACAATTGGAGTTTGTTTGATGCCATTCACATGAAGAAGCATAATAAGTTGACTCAAAAACACCTCAATGATCTTGTCTTTGTGCAATACAACCTTCTGCTTTGCACAAGAAAGGTGCAAGACCTACTAGAGGAACTTATTGATTTGGATGAGATTGATCTCTACAGTGATTGGATCGTGTAGGATGATGAGGGCCATGAGGCCTCCATGTTTATAGAGGATGAGATTGCTAATTTTGAGAGGCAAGCTATGGAGGATGTGGCTACAGCAGAAGCAGGGGAGATTGGATTGGATGACATTGATATTGTGGAGGAGGCATCACTTCCATGTACTAGTATTGTGGAGCCACAGGCACAGTCTTCTACGCCAAGCACAGAGCCACAATCGAGTGCGAGGAGGACCAATACCGTCTAGCCCCCAATTTTTCACTAGGTTGGGGAAATTGTAATTGCCTAGATATGAAATTTATGATGATGATTTTCACAGAAAATCATCATAAATTCATAATAGTTATTAGTTAGTAGCTAGCTACTATATCCAGTGTCCATTATCCAGCTTCACATGATGCCATTTTGTAATCCATATGTATTCAAGAATCAAATGTCATAGAAAACACTTCCTCATGGTTTCTTACTCATTTGATACATTTTGTAATTGAATTTTGCAAAAAAAAAGTCTTTTAATAAGAAATGTTAGTACTTTTTAAGCTGTTGAGTTTTTGTTGTAAATTTTTTTTGGCTTGCCTAGTACTCTCTTAGTCCGAGTCTGTGTACTATGGTTTTAGGTTCCCAACCATCACTTGAGAGCATGGGTTGAAACTTAGACAAGAATGATGCAACAAGAAGTGCAATTAGAGACTTTTGGTTTTATTATACTATTTCATTTCACGCATCTAGGTAATTAATTATTATTTTTGTGTTAAAATATATTGTTTAATTTCTTTGTCCTTTGAATTTTTGAATTTAGGAGTCTGTAGAATTTAAACTTCAAATTTTATTATACATTTTAGTTTGTTTTAGTTTGACTTATTAACAAAATATGGTAGATGTTATTACTGTTTGTGGGGTAGGGTTCAAAACCCCTAATGATGAGATAAAGGACTCCATTTTGACTCAAAAGGTGGTCAATGTGAAGGCCATAATTGACAAGTAACATGAGATATTGAGGAAGAAGGGTTGCACCATCATAGTCAATGTTGGATAGATAGGAGGAATATAACATTGTTGAGTTTTTTTGTTTCTTTCTCAAGTGATCGTACTTTCTAAAATCCATTGATTTAGTAATTAAAAGTTCTAATTTCTACTTTACTGATTAGAATTAGCATTTCAAATTTCAATTTTTTTTTCTTAGGTGGCATAATTTTTTTGAAATCCATTGATGTTTTAGGAAATACAAAAAGTCTTGAATTCCTTTGTGAGATTTTGGAGGGGGTCTCGGCCTAGGTGAGTGAAGAGAATGTTGTGCAAATAGCTATAGATAATGTAGCAAATTATATTGTTGTAACTAGACTTCTTATGGATAGGAACCTATTCTTATTTTGGACTCCTTGTGTTATTCATTGTCTTGACCTCATATTGGAGGATATTGGCAAAATCCCATGGATTAGAGCATGGTAAAAATATTACAAATGCATATACAATCATGCTTGGGTCCTCAACCTAATGAGAAAATACACATATAAGGAGGAGTTAGCTCATTTTAAAATAACTTGTTTTGTAGCAAACTTTATCATGTTGCAATCTTTGCTTTAGTCAAAGGCTACTTGAGGCTCATGTTTGTTAGCAAGGAGCGGTCTACATCATCATATATGCTAAGACCAATGTAGGGGTTGACATGGTTGATTGGATTTTGAATGAGTATAGCTTCTAACTTCCAATAAAGAAGATTGTATAGATAAGTTTATATTTCCATTATATTTTTGTTCACATATTTATGTTAATGTTTAATAATAACTGTAGTTCGCAATGCTTTTAGTTCTAAAAGGCCACAATTGGCTATATATATGAGGGCATGGAGAGGACCAAGTGTTAGTTTTAGGATCAGAAATGCAATAAGCAAAAAAAAACACAACTCAGAGACAATGAACACAATATTTTACCTTGGGAAAACCCTCCTACTCGAGGGAGAAAAACCCATAAAAAATGATCTCTTATATATCGAATGAATAAGTGCAGAAACTACATATAGAATCAGGCCTTAGACAAGGCTGAGTCTAATACAATGAATAGATACACTTCTCCTTGAATCGAAATACAAAAGATGATACTTCTTCTTGAATGAAATTTGTTGCTGATGGAAGATGCGAACTTCTGCTAAAGGTGTGAATTGGAATGAATTGATTGATGATAAAGTGAGAGGACTCCATCCTCTATAAATACCCAACTAGGCGCCCACCTTTCCAAGGCCAACCTAGGAAATGCAAGTTTTATTTATAAAAATAAAGGCCGACCTACCTTGATTAAGAATAAATTAAGGAGAAAATATCTCCCGCCACTACAACACTAACACTCCCTCTTAGCTAGGGGGTATTTTCTAGATATCCTCGTCATGGAGTCTCTCAACATGACACCCACAATGGCTACACCCATTTGTGGAAAACCACATCTCAGTCTCAGAGATGTCCAAGAGTTCATCACGGAGTCTCTCAATGTGATGTCCACAATGGCTACTCCCATTTGTGGAAAGAAACACATCGTCATGGAGTCTCTCAACATGACGTCCACAATGGCTACTCCCATGTGTGGAAACTTGAAAGAAACACATCTCAGTCTTAGAGATGTACAAGGGTTCATCACGGAGTCTCTCAACGTGATGTCGTCATGGAGTCTCTCAACATGACATCCACAATGGCTACTCCCATGTGTGGAAAGAAACACATCTCAGTCTCAGAGATGTACAAGGGTTCATCACGGAGTCTCTCAACGTGATGTCATCATGGAGTCTCTCAACATGACGTATCATCTCAGTCTCAGAGATGAACAAGGGCTTGCACCTCATATTTCTCCGTCTCAGAGAAATATATACTACAAGGACTTTCACCTCATATCTCTTGGTCTCAGAGAAATATACATTACAAGGGCTTTCACCTCATATTTCTCCGTCTCAGAGAAATATACATTACAAGGGCTTTCACCTGATATTTCTCCATCTTAGAGAAATATACATTACAACAAATCTTCATGATGATGTGACTCCCTCTAAAGCTCCAAGTACTTGCATCAACCTCCTGACCTCCTCGTCCAAGATTGCCTGCAATGTTTGCCTTAGGGGAGCGGTTTCCAACGCACACCTCCAACACTACTGACTTGCGAGAGTCTAGGACTATCCTCCTTGACCTCATCCCATATCACCTTATTCTGAATAGGTTTGTGGAGCTACCAATGTCAAATTCAGATTGACTGTCTTGTGCAATTCCATTCTCTGCAGCTGAAGAGGTCTTCCAAGGACTTTAGCACTTGGTCTTGCAACACTGCAATCCACTTAGCTGACACCTTCACTTCTTCTCAATGAGTTACTCTAGTTCCTCGAGACATAGGACTTCATTTTGCTGAACACCGAACTCCCTCTTAATCCCTGCCTCCATTGACTGATCTTTAGAGCCTTAAATCCTCTTCCTGGACATGATCCCAACTCATGCCTTGAATTCTCAGAATCTAACTCCCTCTGAATGTCATTTCCTCATCTTCGAAGTAGTTGATCGCAATGACAACCTGTATAGGTTCTCTGTTGTTTAGTGTCTCCATCTTTCTCAATCTTCTTTGCTGATGCAAACTCTCCATCCAAGGATGACCCAACCTTGTGCCCTCGAGAGATGTCTTCAGTGAAGAATCATTTCTCCAGCCGGCATGACTTCCTCACAGGATGCCACAAGCTCTTCCTCCCTTTGAATTCCTTATGCAATCTCTGATAATTAATCCATCCTCCTTTAGCTCTTCGATCCATCCTGCATTTTAAGGAGATCAATAATAGTTCATAAAATCAAACTACCCCTGATATAAATGAAGCACGTAGACATATGGCAAATATCATTAGATAGAACAATGTGAAGGAATAATAGAACTTATCTTGTTGAAATCAGAATCTCCTTATGTGTTGCACTTAAATCCTCTTCAGGTCTACTCTTATCTTTCCTTTAGATCTGCTCATATGTAGCATTAATTCTCCTTCAACAGAGCAAGGAATAACAACAACATCCTTGCTATCTCTGCTCAGCAAGCTTGGAAATATACTTCTGTAATGTCCCCATTTTGGCCCTACACTCTTCAATAGGATTTAGCCTATTTCCGGAAATCCGTAGGCTAAGCTGAGGTGGAAAATTAGGGTTTCCTCTTTCAGGTATTGCTCAGTTGGTGTTCAGTTT
Organism: Sequoia sempervirens; assembly: GCA_007258455.2. Classification (NCBI taxonomy): domain Eukaryota; kingdom Viridiplantae; phylum Streptophyta; class Pinopsida; order Cupressales; family Cupressaceae; genus Sequoia; species Sequoia sempervirens. The sequence continues at coordinate 15,891 of VDFB02371860.1, forward strand.
GGCTCTCTATTGTTTTGATGTGAACTTACTATTTATAGCAGTTGGCTATTTTTAGTAAGTCTAAATTTGGCAGTAACATCATCAGCAGCTCAACTCAAGTCATCTTGCTATCCATCAGTTTCAGTATTGGCATTGGTTTTGGTTATCTCCATGGACTGAGTTTTTATACTTAGTCAAATTTCATGTTTCTCAGTTGTACCCCACGCCTAGGAGTAATAACTTCATGTTGTTTTAAAAGAGGGGCCATTAAGGGGGTCAATTGTGCATTTAATAATTTATTAAATGCTTTATTGTTGCAAAGTGAAAAGAAGGTTGAGTAATATTATATTATTTAAAAAAAAGGTAAAATGCAAAAAGGTGGCATCCCTTTTGGAAGTTGAAGTGATTCAACTTCTTGGAATTTGAAGAGTTCTTGTTGCTTCATTTGCCAATTGAAGTTTATATATTGCTGCTGTTTGAAGAGCTGATTATGCATATTTTTGAAGAGCAAAGTTACGCTGCTGGAATGAATCCAGAATCCGACTAAGGGAAAGCTTAGCAAATTTACTCCATTCTTCGGGCCTGCAACTATGGTTCCCTAGGTGGTGGATTGAGAGTGTGCTTCATCCAGAAGTACATATTGAGCATTATTGTGGAGTTTTGGTGAGATATTTCCAGTTTTTATGTTGCTGGTTTATCATGGCTGAAAGTGATTTTTGTATACAGCTTTTAGTATGAATTTTATTTGGTTATGGGTATTTGATCATTGCATTTCTATAATAGAGGCGACCATATTTGGAGGTTATCAAAATTTAATTCCAAGTTTCAGATTTTATTAAGCAAAATCGCCCTTGCAAGGAGGCCGTACCTTTTTGGAGAGCATTGGGATTCGTGCATAAATTAATGGTTGAGTTTAGATGCTGTTTTATCATTGTGAATTGGGCGCCAACCTTCTCAAGAGCTTTTGCAAGCTATATTTCATCTTCTGGAGGTATTGTGAAGGAGTTGTGATTATTTTTATGTGTTTTCAGTTTGTTGATAATCATTTCCAGATTGCTGATTTTTATATCAGTTTGCTTCAATATTCTGATTTTGGTTTTAAGCTTCATTAATTGAGAGGATATCAAGTGGAAAAATCTTCTATTTCATTGTGCTTTGTAAAGATTGTAATAACACTTGAAAATTGCAGTTGTTTATCATTGTAAGACTGTAAACAGTAGTACTGTTCCAGTCATTTAATTAGCTGCAAAATCTTATGATTAATCTCTCATATATGTAACCCCTGGATGGTTTACCGCCAGTGTGGATAAAGAACATTCTAGAAGCTTATCTCTCTTATTTGCAGCTATTTCTATTCATTGTAAAGCTAGTTAGTAGTACTAACAGCTATTTCATTTTATTGCTGCAATTTATACTTGATTACACTCCCACAATTGAGTGGTTGAGTTTTAGAATAAACATCTTTCTTGATTGTAAATTCCCCCCACAAAATAAGTGGTTGTGTGGACAGTATTCCCCCCACGTTAATAAGTGGAAGAGTGGATTTAAAGGCTGGCTTGCCGCCTAATAATTGTTGTAAACTCACCCACTGAATAAGTGGAGTATTCCCACTGCTTGTGGATGCCTGCATCAGCAGATGAATTGTACTTTCAGCTCTGTTTATGCCTAACGATCCTTTGACCATATGCTATCACCTCGCTCACATTGGGATCTTGGTGAACATTCTTGGTTAGAGTTATCTTCTTTGCTGATTTGCATTTTTGGAGCTAACGCTAATCAGTGTTTGGTTGCTGATTTGTGTGTCTAATTTTGGGGAAAAAAGTTAAGGGGAATATTTCAACTTCAAAGGCTCAAATCACACACTAGCTCAAAACACTTGATCTGAAACTGCTCATTTGAATAATGCAATACATGGTCTACTGCAGAAGCAATTCAAGTCTCCATTTTGCACTACTCAACACACACTTTACACCAACCGGCCCTCAGAATAAACACCATCGATTTCAACCAATATTGCAGTCCATATAGCAGCTAACAAATTAAGGTGATTCATGTGTATATTTCACAACTCCAGACAAGGCTTCACCTAAAAAATAATCATCATCCAGCTCTGCTAATACCAGTGTAGCTTCTTGTAGATGCATAAGAAATCAATTCAAATCGCCTCCATCAAAATACCACAACGCCCTTCATCTATTGGCACAAATGATGAATGCGCAGGTCAAATCTTTCCCAAAGGTGGTAATAATAATCTTCCTAACCCCCAACTCCTCTATGAAGTTCTAAAACCGCAACTATTCAATAATTCAGCCCCTTTTTACACGCATTGCTCACACAATCGAACAAGAGAGAAAAAGATAACGAACAGAGCAATAACTCACACGATATGAATTCTGATTTATTAAATGGGGGTCTGAAAGGTCTTAAAAGCCACAACACACGCTAGGAGAAGATGAACTCAGACATTATAAACTGATCATAATTCAAAGCCGCCCCATGAAGAATATGCGATGCAAAAGTTTTTAAAATTTCACAATTTTTGACAAAAGCAACTGGTCTCTGACTCCCATGAGTATCATTCATACTTAAACACAATCTGATGCCTTTCAAACTTTTACATTTCCTTTCGGCTTCTCTTAAGAAGGGGAACGACTTTTCTTAACCTTGCTCTAATACCATGTTAGTTTTAGGATCAAAAATGCAATAAGCAAAAAAAACACACACAACTCAAAGACAACGAACACAATATTTAACCCTAGGAAAACCTCCTACTCGAGGGAGAAAAACCCAACAAAAATGACCTCTTATATATCAAATGAATAAGTGCAGAAACTGCATATAGAATCAGGCCTTAGACAAGGCTGAGTCTAATACAATGTATAGATACACTTCTCCTTGAATCGAAATACAAAAGATGATACTTCTTCTTGAATGAAATCTGCTGCTGATGGAAGATGCAAACTTCTGCTAGAGGTGTGAATTGGAATGAATTGATTGATGATAAAGTGAGAGGACTCCATCCTCTATAAATACCCAACTAGGCGCCCACCTTTCTAGGGCCGACCTAGGAAATACAAGTTTTATTTATAAAAATAAAGGCCGACCTGCCTTGATCAAGAATATATTAAGGATAAAATATCTCCTGCTGCTACAACACTAACACCAAGGAGGCCATTAGATCCATTTACTGTAATGTCCCCTTTTCCTAAGCAATGGTCAGGCGCAGCGGTTAGTCTACCAATTGGTCCCCGTAGGCTACCAGAGTGTTCAAGGGACCCTTTTGAGGGTAATCTTTTGTTTGACAACAGACCCGTTGGTGTTTATTTTAGTATTCTTCAACTCTTCATCCCAGTTTATTTGTGGTGCGCCTTTTGGAGGCCATTCAAGAGACTTTGATGCATACTTAATATTTATAGTAAGTCACTGGTATGGTTAGTTGGCAGAGTGTATATCTGGCATGGTGGCATAATTATATCCGAGAGTTATATTGGTAATATTGGTCCTGTGCATTTAGTATTAATAATGCCAAATAATAAAGTGTGTTATTAAAATATATTAAAAGGGGACTTTATATTTAAAGGATATAAGTGATTTTAATGTGCACTTTAAAATATAAGTTAAGTGTTATTTTAAAAAGGGAGATATAGGTGATTATTAAAGTATACTTTATATTATTAAGCTGTGCACCAAAAAGGAGGAAAAAGTAAATGAAATTAAAGTAAATTAAATGAGATGAAAGTCAAATGCAAATTGAATATTATAAAAGGGCATTTGAAGTTCATTTTATGTATTTTGGATCATAGATTACAAAATCGCAGGTTAATCTGCGAGTGAAAGATTAATTGCCATTTTTTCCTCAAAACGAGTAAGAGCTGCCTTTACTCGCCATTTGCTATAGTGAAAATAATCGCCACTTTTTGCAGAGTAATCGCGGGCAAAAAATGACGATTAATCGCTGTTAGGTCGATAATAAATGTGGCGCGTTTTTTTTCCCGCACTTTCGCACGAATTTTCATGTATTTTTACGCGTTTTTTGAGTGAAAAATTCTACTTAAGCCATCGACTTTCTATCTTTCTGCACACCCACGTTTTTCACATCTATTTCTGGCGCAATTAAGGTCTTCGATTTCGGCGCGACTTGGAGTTTTGGCGTCGCGACTTGCAGCATCAGCTACAGGTTAGGGTTTTCATTTTTTTCATTTTCGTATCTGGTTTTCATGGCTTCTTGTGTGACGTGTTTATGGCTTCCGCCTTCCTAGTCTGTGAGTCGTGTCTGAAAGTGCTGTTCACAGTTCATTGACTTCATTCGCCCTTTGGCATTCGCATTATATTAAAATATGTGTCTGAGAGTGCCGTTCACAGTTCATTCGCCCTTTGGCATTATATTAAAATGTCTTCATAGTATAAAGTAAAACTATAGTTTTCATGTTTCCATTTTATAATTTTATTTATATATCTTATTAATAATAAATATTATACTATCTATAAAATTTTTTTTATTCATAATATATTAAATTTTACATTTTAATATATATTATAATATATATTAAAATTTAAAATTTAATATATTATGAATCAAAAAATATATATTGTAGTAGTAAAGTTTAAACTATTAAATTGTAATAAATTTATTATTAATAATGTATATAAAAAATAATAAAATCACATTTTATTATTTATTTATATCCATTATTAATAATAAATTTATTACCGTTTATAGTTTTACAGTTTACTATTACTAGCTGTGAGTCTATAATATATATTTTTTGATTCATATATAATATAATATATTAAATTTCAAATTTTAATATATATATATATATATAAATTTAAAATTTGATATATAAATATTATTATGAATACAAAATATGTATATTATAGAATATTAGATAGTAATATATTTATTATTAATAATGTATATAAATTGGTTTTTGGGATTTTATTATTTATTTTTAACTTCACAGTTCACAATGTACAGCAAAAATAATGATTTTATATGAATTTCGTTTATAAGAAGCCATGAAAATCAGATATGAAATTGAAAACTATAGCTGGGCTGTGAATGTGATGATTCAAACTCAAACAATGAAAGTTTATAACTTAACAGACTTCCAGTTTTGCTTGCTTAACCCTCCTTTCAACACTACTTTGTTTCAAACTTTCATGATTCAACACTACTTTGTTTCGAACTTGGTTACAAAATTTCTATGCATGGCCATGAATGATGAACTCATGAAAGTTTGAAACAAAGTAGTGTTGAAATCAGGTTTTAATAAGCAGAAACAAAGCTCATTTCATCATACCATGATTCAACACTACTTTGTTTCAAACTTTGTTACAAAATTTCTATGCATGGCCATGAATGATGAACTCATGAAAGTTTGAAACAAAGGAGTGCTGAAATCAGGGTTTAATAAGCAGAAACAAAGCTCATTTCATCATACCTGTTGGCTGTCATAGATAATTTGATCTTTCATTAATGAGTAAACATGTTCAAAACTTCAAATTATTAAATATACTTATAGTATAATTTTCAATTTTGAGCAATTGCTATGTAATGATGATCTGCTGCTCCCACCTGCAAATTTGCAACAGTCAATAGGGTTAGGACTTAGGACTTAGGACTGCAATGCCAATTTGCATACAAGTAAATTAAATCAATCTGCATGCAACAAAAAATACAAATATTAGAATGCAAAAACTGAAATAAGATAATGATTGAATAAAGTTAAAAAATTAGTTGATTGTTCATTGTTCTTTTGTACAAGATTTGTTACAACTTACAACTAATATATTTATTGTTCAACTTTTAATATTGTAGGTTAATATTCAATCACAATGGCATCCGCCTCTGCATCTGCTTCGGACTCAGTTGGCACAAGTGTCATTGAAAGGAGACCCCCTGGTAGTCGTGATCCTACTTGGAAACATGGTTATTATGGGCCAGTACCAGGCAGTGTTATTTGTACTCATTGCAAGAAGAAGATTAGTGGAGGCATCAATCGCCTCAAATACCATCTTGCTGGTATTCCTTGTCGTGATTCAAAGGAATGTGAATTGGCTAGTTTAGAGGTGAAACGAGAGATGATAGCTGTTCTTGCAGCACTTGAAGAAAAAAAAATAGAGAGGGAAAAAGTAAAAGCAGCCATGCAAGCAACCATTGCTCCTAATTCGGCTGAAGATTCTGAAGAGCTTATGCAAACTAAAACCATGGTGGGCTCTAGTCGTGGTCCACGTATACGTGCTGGTCGCAATACCCCATCCACTTCTTCCACTTTGAGCAAATCCCAGTTTTTTGTGCCCAGAAATATTCAAGGATCACAACCTTCATTGGAAGCAACTAGGTGGAATAAGGAGGTGCACAAAGAGGCAGACAAGGCTTGTGCAAATTTTTGGTTTTATAACAATCTTCCCTTCAATGTGGCAAGGAGTCCATATTGGGAGTGTTTGGTGACAGCATTGACAGTTGCAGGCAAAGGGTACAAGGCCCCTACTCCAAGAGATCTAAGTGGCAAGTTACTTGAAGATGCTATTGTAGATGCAAAAGGAATTGTGGAAGAAGAAAAGAAGAAATGGCAAAAGTTTGGATGTTCAATTCTTTCAGATGGCTGGACAGATGGAAGAAACCGCACACTTATCAATTTTATAGTGGCTTCCAATGGTGTGATGGTTTTTCTAAAGTCAATTGATGCCTCCAACATAATAAAGAATGCAGAAAATTTGAGCTTGATGTTGGAGCAGGTTGTTTTAGAGGTGGGCATAGAAAATGTTGTCCAAGTTGTTACTGACAATGCAGCAGCATACGTGGCAGCTGGTAGATTACTTCAAGCAAGGCATCCAACAGTTTTGTGGACCCCTTGTGCAGCTCATTGCCTTGACCTTCTTTTGGAGGATATAGGCAAAATTGATTGGGTGAAACCAATTGTAGAACAAGCAAGAGACATAACAAAATATATATATAATCACCCATGGGTTCTTCAATTGATGAGAGATCACACCAAGGGGAAAGAGCTTGTGCGATCAGGTGCTACAAGGTTTGCAACTAATTTTCTAACATTGCAAAGTATCACTGGTTTATTGACTTCCTTGAAGCAGATGTTTGTGAGTCAACCATGGGTAGACTCAACTTACTCAAAGAAGGCTGATGGAGAAAAGATTCAAGCAATAATCTTTGATAGTCAATTTGGAACTAGAGCATTAGAGATTGTCAAGGTAACTTCAACTCTAATGAATTTTCAGATTGAATCATTTATTCTTAATTTAAAATTCTATAAGTATTTTGTTTCATTGTAAGGTGTAATTTAAATTTGGTTCTACTTTGTACTTTATAGGTGACTGAGCCATTGGTGAGGGTCTTGCGCTTGGTGGACAGTGAGAAAAATGTGATGGGATATCTTTATGAGGCAATGGATAGGGCCAAAGAGGCCATCCAACGCTATTACATGGGGGATGCAAATAGATTTACCCCTATTTGGGAGATCATTGATCGAAGGTGGAACAATCAACTCCACCAACCCATTCATGCAGCAGGCTACTTTCTCAACCCCAAGTTCTACTTCTCTGATGGCTTCACGGATGCTAATGGGGAGGTTATGGAGGGTCTATTCACATGTATTGAAAGGATGACACCTAATTCTGAAGTGAAAGACCTCATCCTTCTAGAGTTGCAAAAATATAAGGAAGCTAGGGGGCCTTTGTTTTCTTCCAAATTATGTGAACGAGGAAGAGAGATCCAAACACCAAGTAAGAAAAAGTGAAGCCTTATATCTTGCAAGTTATGAATTATAATTATTATTACTTATTACTATTGTTCTATTAATATTTACAAAAACTTGAATATCTTATTGTAGGTTCTTGGTGGGAAGATTGGGGTGGAAGAACCCCAAATTTTCAAAGGCTAGCCCTTCGAATTTTGTCTCAACCTTGTAGTTCTTCTGGCTATGAACGGAATTGGAGTTTGTTTGATGCCATTCACACGAAGAAGCGTAATAAGTTGACTCAACAACGCCTCAATGATCTTGTTTTTGTTCAATATAACCTTCGGCTTCGCACAAGAAAGGTGCAAGACCAGTCAGAAGAGCTCATTGATTTGGATGAGATTGATCCATACAGTGATTGGACCGTGCAGGATGATGAGGCCTCCTTGTTTACAGAGGATGAGATTGCTGATTTCGAGAGGCAAGCTATGGAGGATTTGCCTGCAGCAGAAGCAGGAGAGATTGGAGTGGATGACATTGATGTGGTAGTGGAGGAGCCACTGCCACCTACCAACATGGTGGAGCCACTTCCACGATCTTCTACGGCAAGCAGGGAGCCAGAATCGAGTGCAAGGACCGTACCCTCTACCCCCCAATTTTTCTCTAGGTTGGGGAAGAGGAAATTGTAATTTCCTAGATATGAAATTTATGATGATGATTTTCAAATACAATCATCATAAATTGACTATAGTTATTGGTAGTTAATAGTTTTACAGTTTTACTATGCGGCTTCGTATAATGATGCCATTTTGTAATCCATATGTATTGAACAATGAAATTTTATATAAAACACTTCCTCATGGTTTTTAGACTCATTTGATGCATTCTAGAATTGAATTTTGCAAAAAAAATGTGTTTTTATACGAAATTTTGCTACTTTTTAAGTTGCCGAGTATTTGCCGAGTATTTCCTGAGTCAAAATTTTTGGGCTTGCCGAGTACTCTCCGATTCCGAGTATGTAAACTATGTTTTGGATTATTAATCTTATTTTGGAAAAATTTGGAGAAGAGCTTTAGCAAGGGTTTGTCGATAGTTTGAAGATTCAAGCTTTCTTGAGGACGAAAACCCTTAGAGAGAATAATGTCTATAGGTGTGGTAGATCACCCAAGGGCATTTTGAGAAATAATCTTATTCAGAGGTTATCACAGAGCTTCATCAATTTGTTGGAGATCATCCTTCAGGGTTTTACAGAGCTTTCAAGATTAGAAGATGTCATCCAGGTATGCTTTCAATGTAATTTCAGGGCATTAGTAAATCTGAAATGATATAATATTATATTTGTGCTTCAGCATTCCTTTATTTTGCAATTTTATGCATTTCTTGGCAAATTCTTCAAAAAAACATAAAACCAAAAAATAAGCAAAGATAGGCAAAATCAGGAAGCAGATATCCTATCAAGGGTGGGTTATTACATTTACTTTGGGGTTGCAAATTGGTATTGTCTCATATAAGACATCATTGATTGACAATGGCACCTTTAGCTTCACAAGCCTTTATATTCAATTGCCTATTCTTGATCTAATATTCCAATTCCACTTGGATTTCAAAGTTGATGAAGAGGTTCTAAGTGGGCTCTACACAATCATAAAGTGGATGGTCGTATGTCATGTCCTCTTTTTCAAGTTAATTGAAAAACTCTTAGCGTAATATTTTATTTCTCATAGGCTATTGGAGTGATATAAGGGAAATAATTTAATAATTTAGCTTGAGTTGTCCAAAAAGTAGTAACTGTAAGTTATATTCATAAAAAGACAACTTATGTTGTATTATTAAAAAAAGGTTGTTTTAAAAGAGGGGCCAAAAAGTGTTTCTAGGCATGGGGTAGAAAGTGATGTTATTTTAAAAGGGTCTTATTGAGATTTTTTTTGAAAGGAAAAGAGGAAAAATAAATAAAAAAATTATTTCCTCAAAAGTGCCTATAAAAGAAGGAATTGAGCAAAAGAGAAGGCATTTCAGTTTTTATCAAATCTTTATTCTCTAAGATTGAACTTTGTTCTTTCTTTTTGCTTTAGGACAAAAACCTTTAGGCAAAATGGATTTGAGGACGAAAACTCTCCTATTCATCTGAGTAATTCCATCCAAGGATTACTTGTGCCTTGCAAATATTGGATTTCATGATGAAAACTCTCCTCCATTTGAGTAATTCCACTTAGGGATTACCAATGTGTTGATCAGTTGAACAAGATCTTTCCAGTTTCAGCAGTTGCACGTTGGGGTTTCCACAGTGGTTCCTCATTCAGAGGTTTGCATCATTGTATGACAACTATATCATTTGATTTGACTGGGTATTGTCATTTCTAGTATACCTTGTGATTATTAAAATTTATATCATTACAATATTTCTATCATAATAATAATATTTGAAAATCGGCATTCATCAGTATTTCAATATTTGCATATTCAAAAAAATAGAGTTTTGGGCAGATTTTATGATGTTCCTTGCAGCCACACATCATCTTCATGAATGACAGTTTTAGTTTGATATCAATTGTATAGTTTTGTAATAGCTCAACTGATTATTATTTCAATTAGTATTTTCATCCATGACCAGCAGTACATCTGCAATATTCAGTGGTATTTGTAAGTGATTGCATTGTTTTTTTTAATTAGTTAGCTTTCTATCTCTGCTAAAATTACTTTTATAATTGATCAAACAATTTAAGGATTGAATGTTCATATTTCAGTGGTTGGTTACAATTGTTAATTTTTTGATATAAATAATTTTTGGAGGAGTTCGTTGTTGCTACAACCATCAATATTTAGTGAAATTTCAGAGTTCATGTTTATGTTGTATAACTGGATGGTTTTTTTCTAGTTACAGTAGATTTGGAAGCCTAGAAGGCTATGTAGCCAAGACATTAGTTGTGATTTAATTTCTAGCTTTGCATGTAGTAATTTAGTTTCCCAACCAATGTAACCTCTCACCTTGCTAACATTAGGATTTGGGGGGTCAGAAAATGTGAGGACCTTACAACTTGATCCTCAACTCCATTTATGTTGAGGTTGAGAATAAGTATCGTCTCATATGGGACATCATTAATCGACGATTGCACCATCAACTTCACAATATTTTATATTCATTTGCCTATTTCATGAATTTGGCATTCCGATTCTGCTTGTATTTGAAGGCCAATGAGGAGGTTCTAAGTGGACTCTACATAGCCATTGAGAAAATGGTACTTGATACTTAGCTTGGAACAAAGATAAATTTTGAGATTGAGATCTAGACTTGCACAAGAGGATCTCTTTATGCAAGACATATGCAAGGCAAGTCAGACGATCTTGTAGCCAAATAAAATTATGAAAGTCTATTAAGGGCATAATTTAAGTTCAAAAGTTAAAACTTTTCTCTTTTTACTTTAATGTTGAAACACAAAGCTAGACAATGAGATTGAATTTTTTTTCTTCTCATTGCAGATGCATAGTGGAAAGGGTTTGGTGCTAAGGTGTCATATCTTTAGAAGATTTTAATTTGTATCTTGAGCCAACCATGTAGCGCTTCAAGATGCAAACATTATTCGAGTATGTTTGAGCATAAACACTCCAAGAAGAACAATAGGTTGTCGATGCAAAGATTGAATGATCTTTTTTATGTTTATTACAACCTAAGTTTCCAGTTTTGGTACGGGATCAGGTATGGGTTTTGGGTATGTTGGTATAACAATTTTTTTTTTGGGTACGATATATGACTATTTCTAGCTATATATATATATAATTAGAATTGAAATACATTTGATATATCATACAACAATATTGACATTTGAATACTTGATAGTATGATAATTTGTCATTGATCAATGATAGTGATAAAGATAATATTAATTGATAATTGATAATCCAAATATTATGTCATGTATTATTATATATTACTAGGGTTTAGAGTCCGGATTCAAATGAAAATCATTATAATTACAAAATTTGAAATAATACAATAAAAAATCTATATTTTGGCCTTCAATCTTCATCATAAGCATCCAGATTGAAGTCATCGCTTGGTTCAACATCATTTGAACCACAAGCTAATGGAGTGCCACTCCCACTAGGTACATCATGTGTAGGAGCCTTGTCATCATCTACACTGACTTTCACAAGCTCTACAACATATGCATTCAAGTTGGCACACCCAGGGGTTATATCTCAATTCTTCATTGCCCTTTCTTTGTTGTTAACTTCTTTATGTGATGGAAGATGCAAGTTGGAATGGATATGGACTAAGCCTTGCTTTTTTGCAGCCAACCGGTTACTCTTCACTCATTGGATAAAGGAGTATATGTACTCCAATTCCATTCAATCAAAGAAGAACTTGCAACCTATTGAAATTGGAGAGAAATTCAATGCAACTTAAAAATAAAAATGCAAAAGAATGGTAAGTACTAAAAATGTTAAAAAATAAAAAATGCTTGTGATAGAACTTTGATTGCAAGAGGCTGGAGGAACAAATAATCTTGCCCGTGGAGGTACCAACATGTACAAGCATCTTCCTTGTATTGGTCTCAAAGAGCATAAATACTATGATCTTGTCTTGAGATGAACTAACCAAACTCTTTCTTAAAATTAGCCACCACTTATCAATTTGAGAAGATTCTTTGGAATGCTATCTTATGCCCTTTAGCAACTTCACTATATATGGGGTGGTTGTCTTTGGAAAATTATCTTTGAGCTATACTATTTGGGGGATAATGCAAATGCAAGGAGATGCAAGGGTGTGTTCATCTTGTTTGGATGGCCACGGATGATTTTTCCACACTTAGAAAAAATGTTTCTTTAGGTTCATTCGCCTATTATAACCTTCACTTTTTCTATCATGGAGTTGATGTCATCATATATTTCTTTCAAACATGGTCAAGCTATATTAGCAAACTTGATCATACTCATGATAGGCTTGGTGAAAGTAAAGATAGTCCATATGAGCCCACCCATCATCATCCAAGATCAACGACTTGACCTTTTGGGCCCTCTATGAATTTGATTGCTTCTAAATACTCCATTGGTGGCTAATGACCATGACACTCAATGCCTTTGGCATGTTCGCATGTTTCAAAATGATTGTGTGTGATGCAAATTGGGTCTCAATAACTTAATGTTATTTAAAAGATAAGTATATAACACATTAAATTGTAAATAAATGACATAAATTTACATTCAACTCCAAATTCAAGAAAGTCTTGAAAATTCCCTTTGATAGATGATGATTTGTCATAAACATTTGAATCTTCTCATCCTCAATGTATATAGTTTTCATCCACTCTATTTGAGTGCCAATCGTTTCCATCACCAAGTTAAGGGAGTGTATGGTACATGGTGTCCAAAAAATGTGTGTACCTTTCCTCATCCAAAGCATCTGCTGCCCTATGATTTTTAACATTTCCCATAATGACTTGGACAATGTTATCAACACCCACCATCCCTATGGACTCAATGAGGATTTTGGAAATGAATCCTACATCCTTGACTTGCCCCTCACAATCAATTGCCTTCAAAAACATTGGCCCTTGGGGGACATTGCAATAACATTTATTAAAGGTCGGTCTTTGCAATATTTCCATCCATCCCTAATTGGTTTTAGTGATGTCTCTACAATTTTTTTTCTTTTGTCAATAAGGTGGTCACTTTTTCATACCAAGGACTTGTGTAACTAAAGGATGTGTTATTTATTGCCACCACCATTTCTGTTAGAGATTAGTGTTCACATGGGTTAGAAAAGTATTGTGTTAGTGAATAAAGTGAAGTGAGTTGCAATAACAACTCATAAAACTATTCTAGATGAGAAAATAATTATTTAAGGAGTGTTTATTTGTTTGTACGTTTGAGTTGTTGAAACAACTCAATATATTAAGTTTTTATAGAAAGTTTCCTATAAAATAGGATATGTGAATCCTATAAATATGCAATATGCATTATTGAATAGATATAGCACAATATATTATTTGACTTAAAACTTTTGTGCTCAATGTTGTACCCAAACCAATTTTTTTTTTGCTTCATCAAGGCATTTTGCTTAAAAGAGTCTAAACCTTACTAAAATGATGTCAAAAACAGTTTTTGGGCAATATCAAGCATGGAGTTTGGTCAGTGTTGTGTCAGTCAAAAGCAGTACCTGTTGATCAGAACCTGAATCGGGGACTCAGAACGAGGTATTTCACGATGGAGGAGCATTTCACAACGACAATTATACCTTTGCATGGTCATTTCAGTAACCAAGACGAAGATTTCAGTGATCAATTTATGAAGATTTCTCAGGCAAAAGCAAAATTGCGCCCTTTTAGCCTAGGGGCGCCCTTCTCTTTGAAGGCCTAGATTTTGTGGCATATGCTCATAAACATAGTCAATCTCTTCAGAATTACCCCAATTATCCGATGAGCTATCCTGCGAGGTTATCCGAGACTCATAACTCCGATAACTGACGTCAGAAGTTGAGGATTCCAGAGGTTGTAGATTGCAGAAGCTTGTCATTCTTCAACTTTTGCGCCCCTGTAGCCCAGGGGTGCCCTCTTTAATAGAGGTTCAGATTCTGTTATTCCTGATTGTTGATACATCTAATCTTTTCCGACTAGTCTGACTATCCAACGAGCTACCGAATGCAGACATCCGAGACCCAGAGCTCTGACAGTCAGGGCTAGAAGATGAGATTACAAGGAGACTTCATATCACAAAAATTTCTCAAATGGTGAAATTGCGCCCCTTTAGCTCAGGGGCGCCCTTCAAAATGACCCCTAAGATGATTGAAATTATAGATGCGGTCTTCCTGACAGCTGTGCTACTCTAGTCCGGTTTCGCAACGCACCAGTCAGCCTGTCAATCCGATATTCTGAAAGATCGTGGCAGAGATTTTACCAAGCACGTAAATTAAAGGGTGAAGAAACATAAAATATTCACTATAGCCTCTGTAGGCCAGGGGCGCCCAACCTTTAGGCCTGTCAGATGGTGTTATTTGCTTTCACAGTCTTCACAGGACTTGTGTGCAATTACTCCAGCTATCCAACGAGCCTAGCCGTCAGCCTCCAGGATTTGGAAAACACTCGTACGTGCGAGGTCTTTACAAAATACTGAAAAACGAAGACAACTCAAAAATGGCCCGTCTGAGTGCGTATATTTCACCATCTTGAGAAGGCCTTTCTCTTTGGGGTCTTAAAGCCAGTTTTCTGGCCGTGCGCCTCCAGAGACATCTCTTGTAAGTCCTTCTGGCTGTGCGTTGAGACAGACGGTGCGCGAATCAGGCCACCCCAACTCTCGATATCAGAGGTCAAAGGAGGGCATCTGGTTGAGAGTTGTACTTTTGTCAAAATAGTGTTTGAGCCTTTTCAAGCTAGGGGCGCCCTTGCTTTTGGGGTTCTTAATACAGCTTTCAGGTGCCTTGCGTATATTCGTTGGATGCGGACTACTTCTAGTCACACAATGAGCCTATCATCCAGTCAGTAGGGTTCAGCGTTAGCGATCGACATTTGAAAGTACGTCCGGATCACGGTATGGAGAGAAGCGACCAAGTCGGTGAAATCAGATTTAATCAAAGACTTTGTTTTTGGGAATTATTTAAATGATGGATTTTCGCGATGATGACTCCTAGTAGACATTTCTTCGCTGCTCTGGAATTGCGCCCAGTAAGATATTTCACCACTTTCCGATCTAATCACGGTCACGGAGTGATGTTTGAATATGGCGATTTATGTAGCACAGCAGTAGGCTACAAAGTAGGAAGTTAATAAAAGCGTGATATGCGGGCAAATGGGCCTATAGGGACAAATAGGACTTTGAAATGGGCAAAAGTTGGCAAGATCCATCCAAGAGCTCAACGCGGTTTGTCAACTGATTAAAATAATATTAAATATTTATTTTTGCATATTTGAGCATTAAAGGGCGATTTTCTAAAATTGGCGCCTCTTTGTGCTGGGTTTTCAAATTGCATGATGAATATTTTTATTATTATTTTTATTCCGGACTTCAAGTTAGTCTCAGTTCGAATTGGAGGGGTCCAATCAGAAGCTTTCTATTTTAGTCGAGGTTTTTAAATCTTGCAGTCAGCATTATGGTGCGAATTTTCTCAATTTATTCATGGCGCCTATCATTAAACACTCATCCAGCTTAAAGAAATTCGTAATTCTTCAAGAGCAAAGGCGATTTTCTTCACAGGTTGGGCAATTTTATCAGTAATCAAAATCGATTTCATCAAACAATTCCTTTTACAGGTGCAAGTTCCGCATTCCTTCAGCCAAATTTGAAGGCGGTGATTTTGGAAGAACCACCGGAAAAGTGTCTTTTATCCTCTCCAATTCTCAAGATTCTCTTAGTTTCAATTAGCATATTTCCTAAAATTGTAGGTTTGTCCGATCATCACGGATCGTTTTTTTTTCTATATAAGCTTCCGCCAGATTAGAGATTCTGTGGCAGATTTTTGAGATTTTTAACTCCAGGGCATGGGGTTCTCAGTTTCATTTTCTCATTTGAGAAATTCTT
Organism: Sequoia sempervirens; assembly: GCA_007258455.2. Classification (NCBI taxonomy): domain Eukaryota; kingdom Viridiplantae; phylum Streptophyta; class Pinopsida; order Cupressales; family Cupressaceae; genus Sequoia; species Sequoia sempervirens. Next base: position 32,078 of record VDFB02371860.1, read on the forward strand.
TTGCATGAGTAATTAGAATCATGTTTCGCATTTAAGCGTCTGGGTTATCTTAAGTCTGTTTTTGAATAGAAACCCATATCCTACCGAGGATTTTTTTTGTGAAAATAACCGCTAATAAATTTTATTTTTAGCCTCAGTGAGCTATTTTAAACTTAAGAATCTTATTCGACTGTAGATCCAGGGATTCACAGTCAACGGGCGAGTTTTTCAAAATGCAGTGCACTCAGCTCAAATACAGGACCAAATCAGTCCTTATTCACGACTTCATCGGGACAGTTGAGACGAATCTCCATAAGGTGTTGCTAGAGGCAGTCCTAGATCTAGTCAAAATCAGAGATTCGATTATTCAGAACATTCAGCAGTCCAGGTTACTGGAGGCCGCTTCCATACCTATCTCCGCTCATTGTATTGAGTTTGTGATGTATTGTATTAAGCATTACAACTCTGCTACTCGTGAGATAGTGTTAGTAGATGGACGAGTTATTTGTAGTCTCAAGCCTCTGGACGTTGAAAGAAGTTTTGGTATCCCTCAGCGCCCGAACAGTCTGGTTATTTCTATGGAGCAGTGCGAGCATGCATTCAACGCTGATGTGGACAAGTGCCAAAGCAAAATGGAAGAACGATGGTTAAAGCAAGTGAAGAACAAATTGCCAAACAATGTGGGTCGTGGTGAGTACAAGGATGAATATGCGATTCTAATTACACTCTTGCATCGTGTCTCAGGTCATTCACATGCAAATTTTTTCCAGCCTTGGATGTATTACATCATTGGTCGCATCATATCTAGGCAGGAGCATTATGACTGGGCAACCTTCATCAGCGATGTTATCCACAAGCAGATCACCGGTTTCCTAGTTGCCCACGAGTTTCACATGTGTTTTTACCTCATGTACTTGATTTCTTATCAGGGTCTGTTCCGAGGGTTAAACACCTTTGGCATTCTCAGTGTTCAGAAAGTCTATCACTATTACGATCAGCTTGAGTTCACTAAGGTTGAACGTCACTTCAAGCGTGTTCACCATGCTTTCTTGACTTATACAGTGAGAAATTTGGACCGGGAGTTGCACGTTCATATCTCGGCGGTTGCTAGAACAGCGATGGATGGTTGGGCAGACTGGTTCATTCAGTTCTCGACATACACCTATATCCGAGTATATGGATTTACAGGAAATCCAGCCATGCTTCCACGCTATCCTTTGGATAGAACAGTTTTTATGGAGTTCTTGAGGCAATTGCATGATGTTCATCGTCATTTGTGTCGCAAGCATAAACCAGCTACCAATTTTCCTTTTTAGTTTGGAATATATTGGTGCAAGACGGTAGTTGATGCCAAAGTTGCAGGACAGGAGTTGGAGAGGTATCATCTCAAGTATCTTGTCAAGGTACATGCCTATGATCCTTGGGGTCATTACACAGCTCGCTTCGGTGGTCGCACATATCATAAGCCTTCCATGGAAGACTATTGGGCCAATACATGGATGACTTCGAGGTCCACAGACATAGCTACGGCCGCTTCTCTCTCTCACAGATTTCTGTATTCTTGTTAGAAGATGTGGGAGGTTTATCAGATGATGGGGGAGAAGTCCTTCCTCAGTTTTTCAGAGAGCAGGTTGACACAGCCACTGCTAGCAGTTGATTGGTACGCCAAGGAGTATGCAACAGTAAAAGAGAGGTCAAGTAGAGTTATTCAGAATAGTATACTTTACCTCGACAGCAAGAAGACCAGGAGGGTAAGTGTGCCTAGAGCAAAGCCGCCAGTGGTGGATCCTTAAAGCTGCAACCTATAAATGAAACCTAAGCGAGAAGAAAGAGATAACCCTCAAGAGGTCAAGCCAAACAATTCAAAAGGCAAAGGCTTGCCATTGTTGAAATTACACCCACCTGAACCACCCATCAAGCGGCACATGCAGAGCCCGGTTCAAAGGCTAGTTGATGCGCTAGTGCACAGGGATTGACCTCAAGTTCTATACCCGATTTGGGCCGATCCGCGATCCCCAATTCATGCTCCGGGTGGATTTAGACTCCCATCTCGCAGCAACTCTTCCTTGCATCTATTCACTCTAGGTGAATCTCTTGTTGCTAGTACATATCCTTCCAGTAGTATTAGCCAAGATCAGTTTTGGATTGAAACTCAATTGGGAAGGAAGAGGAGGAAGCCATCCTATGCCCTTAATCATTCATACTTTGATCAGGTTTACCAGGATGCACCAGACAAGAGGATCGAGAACATGGTCCACGTGGAGACGAATACTGATATGGAGATTGTCGTCGAGATTGCTATACCTCCCGCGAGAAGGAAGTTTAGATGGAGTTGGAATCCTACCAGGGACTTCAAAGGTTATCATAGTCCAGCCTTGAGGTACGTAGTACCACGCTAGACTCGGGTTGATCTCACCATAGGTTACCTTGAGGGCCGGTGCGAGGATGGGAATGCTGAAGGGCCAGAGAGACAAGGCAGCCCTCAGAACGAAATCCCGGACAACCGTTGGCCCGTTTTAGCCTTGTACGAGGTTAGATGTAGTACGCCACCTCCCGCCCGATGCTTGAGCCTCCAGCGGAGATAGGGCCAATTTAATCATTTGGTTGCATATGGCAAGCGTTTGGAGGGAATGGGAGGAGGATTCGTTGCTAGAATTAGTTCTAATAACTGAGCTATATCGATTCGCGGTACAATGCGAGAGCTCGAGTCTACATCTCTCCAAGATGAGGAAGCGAGACATAGCAATTAAATATGAACCCTAGGGCCGAGATTATAGGTGCTCACAGGTATAGCATATGAATCGATCTGGAGATGCAAAAGATAAAGAGGGCTATCTACTCTTGGAGAAACACAGGTGGTTTTCCAAGGCAAGATAGAGAGCAATGGCGTCGGAGTTGGTAGGTAGAGAGCCGTTACTAGTGCACTCAGGTTTGTAGGAACCTTAGTATCCTCACTTACGTCTGCGGTATTAGATTGAAATTAGTGCATATGTTAGGCTTACCGATGTCTGATCCCAGGAGCTCAAGCACTCATTCATACTATTTTGATGGGGAGACCCAGGTTGGCTGTAAGATTAATCCAGAAACTACAATCATGTCGGCGTTGTTCGATGAGGCAACTAGGAGCAGAGGTGAACTTCAGTCCTAGATCACAGCTAGTGAGGACATGCTACGCAGGCATAGCATTCTTCGGCAGAGTATCAGAGCTCCAGACAGTGATGCGGTTAACAATCTCGTTGAGGGATTGGTTGCTCGAGATCACGACCAATAGACTTTAGTTCCCACCTCTCAGGATAGACATTACACACAGGAGTTAAACTTGGTGTTATCTTTTCAAGTTAACTCGTTGTCTCATCTCATGTATATCTATTCTAAGATCATCTTTTTTCACTTGGAGTTGTATTTAGGGTTTACGTTAACTGATGGTAGTGTTCCAGTTAACTTGCTTTCAATAAGGATGTGCATGCTTGCACATTGTCCACATAGATTAGGGTTTTCGGTTAACTGATGGTAGCTTTCCAGTTAACTGTATAGTTTACTTTATTAGGGTTTAGCAATAAATCTTGCATGCATTGCAAGACTGTAGTTGACTCAAGGTGATTTTAGGGTTCCCTACACCTTTTGATATCTATAAATAAGAGCTTCGCTCATTTTGTACATAATTTTGCCTGAGGCTATGCTGTGCCTACATACCTTAATATTTGCGCCGTTCGTATGCATTCATGAGTATTTTTTTATTTTGATGAATTGTTATGCCACTTGGGTTTCAAATACAATTATGATGAGTGAATTCTTGCTTTAGTTAGATATAGTGGCTAGTTTGATGCATTAGATTGTATCGTATGCTATACGAGATTTATTATCCTAGTTGGCTATCCTTCATGTTTTGTGTTCAATAAACTCGTTCAGATTGAGCTGATAGTTGTGCCACCTTGCCTTCAAGTTGAGAATCTGTACTTGGTTTATCGTGTGTTGTCGTTTCCAATAAGCCTATTCAAACAAGCAGATAGTTGTGCCACCTTGCCTTCACGTTGTGAGTCTGTACCCGGCTTATTGTCAAATAATCATTCCCGCTCCGTTTCCTCATGCTCTGAATTCTTGAGGGGATTGGATAGTTAAGTTACTTAGTTTTGAGTGTTGTAGTTAAGTCTTGCGAAACCAGAAAATACTTAGCTGCAACATATAGAGTTTTTCTTAAACCTTGTGCCTCTTACAGTTGAGACAAAAAGACAGGATATAGTTTAGTTTACTTTTCTTTTCAAGCACTTTTGTCAGCACAACGAGGGAGCTTCCACTCCTAATTTGAAGAGCACTCATTGCGTAGTGTGCATAGCTGTCCGTACCAATTGCACTCCAGAGGTGTTAGTTGTTACGCCAACAATCAAGAAGTCTGTGGATAGAAATTCTTAATATGGTATCAGAGCACCATTGAAAATGGGTTGTGCATTATTTTTGGTTGAAAAGGGACACCATTGTGTTGTTTCTAGTTCTGCTTGAGCGCCATTCTATTTGCTTGGTATGTTGTGCTGATGAGTTTTTTGTTATCAGTTTAACACAGTCCCAATAAAACTGCAATTTCTTTGGCATTTATAAACGAAATTTAAAACTTCAAAATCTTTTGGAAAGCTGGTAACGAGGAGCACAAAACCCAAAAATGGTTTGAAGGTATATTTTGTATTGAATGAGCAGTTTGAAGCAGAATACAGTGATGTGATAATGCATCTTTGATTGCCGTTACAAATGCTATTATTCTTTTTAAAGATTTTTAATTGCTGTGAATATCTGCAGTGGAGATTGAATGAAGAATTGGCAGCGCAAATCCATATTTGGATAATGTCAGGTTTCCATTCCATTGTTTTTTTTAGCTGTAGATGTTGAACATGCAGTATATAGTTTCTTTTCAGATCTAATAGATAAGAATTCAAATTTGGAGAAGGCAAGATAGTGTTCTGACGGGCCGTGTATGTGAATCTCACTCATCAGATAGTTCATAAGAAATTCCATTCATTTATACTGAGATCTACATTTAAAAAAACATTGGGGGTATGTGTTAAAGTTGGTTGAATTTGGAGCCATGAATGTTGCTGGTGAATGTTTACATTTGACGTTAAATGTTACAGCTTGTAATGCAGACTAGTAAAGCATGATATGGATAAACTTCTTGTTAATGTTGCACAAAGATGATTTTTCATTAGTGAAGAAAAAAAAAACATCATTATCTGGTAGCCTTTGGGATAGTCAACATAATGGATATCAGTGGCTCCATTAATGCTGTCTTGCATTTGATTACCATTGCCAGATCGGTGGGATTGAATTTAAATCTTGGAGATTTTCAGAGGATCAGTGATCAAGTGCCTTTTATTGCCGATCTCAGGTCTATCAGCAAATGGTAATAGCTTCTAATTATACTAATTATATTAGAAATTAAAGTTAAAAGTTTTAAGAGTTCAATAGTGGTAGTTTGTTTTGTATCATAGTCCAAAGTTCAAACCATATTATTTTTGAATAAGGTCTATTTTCACAAGTGGTTAAAATATAGAAGTGTAAAAAAATAAAATTGTTTCAATTGTAATTGGAGTGCATGATCGGTAGTACCCGGCACTCCCTGTAAGAAGTTCACATCAAGGGGGGAGGATGTGTTCTTTCCTCACAACTAATGAAATGAACCTTAAAAGACAAAATTGCTAAGTAGCAAGCCTAATGGAGAATGGACACATAGG
>VDFB02371861.1:0-33948 GCA_007258455.2 Sequoia sempervirens
TGTTATGCCACATAGGGTTTCATGCAATTATGATGGTGAATGCTTGCCTTAGTTAGATATAGTGGCTAGTTGATGGTAGATTGTATGCGTGTCTCGCCTATGCAATTTATTATCCTAGTTGGCTATCCTTTATGTTATGTGTTCAATAAACTCGTTCAGATTGAGCTGATAGATGTGCCACCTTGCCTTCAAGTTGAGAATTTGTTCTTGGTTATCGTATGATGTGTGCGAATAATAAACTTATTCAGATTGAGCTGATAGTTGTGCCACCTTGCCTTCAAGTTGAGAATCTGTACTTAGTTTATTATATATTGTTGTTTCCAATAAGCCTATTGAAATATGCTAACCAATTTTTTCGAAGGAATTACACAACATAACTAGCAATAGTTAACTGGATTAGCGTTAGCACCAAACTGAAAACCAAGCTTAAAGGGACTCGACGCCAAGAATGCACACTCAATCCAAATGATGGAAAGGTGTTGTCATATGGCGGAGAAATAAAAGAACAGTACTTGAAAGAAACTACTCAACGTCAAGAATGTGCACTCAAGGTCCCACTGAGGGCGAGGTGCTAACATATGACGGAGTGTTAATTGAAAGCTAGAAATTAATAGGCGGATAACCAACCATGAAGCTATTACAAACTAATTCATCCGCTGCGGCGGGCATCCACAGAAGTTGTGGGGATTCACCACTATGAAAGTGGGTACAAGAGTGTTACAATCAAATTATCCACACTGGCGGTAAACCATCCAGGGGTACTTATGTGAGAAGAAGAAGAATTAATTGCAGCAATAAGAACTGGAACAGTACTACTGTTTACTGTCTTTACAAATAAGAAATAAGCTGCAAATTACATAGGAATTACAATAGTCTTCAAACACATAAGTAATAGATGCTCTCAAACAATTATTTATCTCTCTAATTGCTGATAATGAATAAAAAAATCAGAACTTCTAAAGTCTGATACAAAAAACAGTAAACTGGAAATGTCAATCAGCAACTGTGAAAACCAATGAAATATTCATAACTCACTCATTTCACCTCCAAATCGAATGAGATCAAGTGCAATGGATTGCTAGAAGGTAGGCGACCATGCTGAGATGAAGAAATAACTTCAAAGAACTCCTGTGAATTTTACACGATTCCCAAAGCACTTCCAGAAAAGTACGACCCTCCTTGAAGGGGCGATTTCTCTTTAAAAATCAGATTCTTAATAATAAAATCCCAAAATTGGCATGAAGGGGCGCCCTTGATCAGCAATTAGAATTATGAATGCCCAGAACCAATTTCAAACTGGAAATAAAGTTATAACTTGAAATCACCTTCAGCTGTAGATGAAACAGCAAAACCAAAATTGATAAATCTTCAAAATTTCTTCACAATCGAGCTCAATCTGCTAGTCTGGATGAGAAGCAGCGAATTCCAACTAGATGTTGTATTTCAAACATGAAATTGGATAATTGGCTAGGAGGTAGCATCCTCGAAGTAAGATTTCATTTGTCATTCCGACAACATAACAGTATGATAACATGAATGGATACCAATGCTGGAACAAAGCCTTCATTTTATAGAAGAGTAGAAGACTCTTCAATCCCTCAAGAAAAGACGCCAACAGTCACAGAGACTCTTCAAATTTCTAGAAACCTTTCAGCTTCACAAAAAGGCATCCACTTTACAAGGCAATATAAAATCTTTATTTAAAATAATAATTCCTTCAAAAAGGCGTCCACTTTATTTCTCAAGGCTTTTATCTTTATTAATAATTAAATCAACTTTATGATAGCATACCCCTTCCAAGTCCCCCTTTTAAACACAACTTATGTTGTCTTACTAGGCCAAGGGGTCAACTGCAAATTATAACCTTAACGCCTTTATTCAACATAAAAATGCCTTAAGAGGTCAGACATGAATTGCAAATAATTGCTCCAACTGGAAATGAAGTACTGAAAGCTAACAAACTCGATACTGCTTAAAATAGAATTTACTAAAAATAGTAAACTCTCAGAAATGCCAAAGAACCTCAGAACTGGAAACCCTAATTTTACCTCACACACGCCTACAGGCTTCCGGAATAGGTTGGTGAGTGTCAGAACAGATTACTGATGAGAAGGGGACAATACAGTCCGCCCTCCTCGAGACCTCAAGCAACTGAAAAGATGGATGCAACAAAATCTGTTCTCCTTCCCACGTGGCATCTTCAATAGGCAAATTCCTCCATCTAACCAAGTATTCTTTGATTGTCCTTCTCCTCAAAGAACGCTCTCTAGTATCAAGGATTTCTTCAGGAATCAACACCAACTGACCTTCCTTATCCAATGGAGGTAATTCTGAAGTAGCCACCACGTTGTGTCCAATTGCCTTCTTGAGGCGTGACACATGAAAGACATTATGCACTTTGCTTTCAGCTGGAAGCTCCAACTCATAAGCAACTTCACCAATCCTCTTGGTGACTTTGAAAGGACCATAAAAACGTGGCTTCAACTTTTCTGCACCACTTTTCTTGAGAGAAGATTGTCTATATGGCTGAAGCCTCAAGTAGACCATGTCCCCAACTTCAAAAGATCTCTCAACACGCTGCTGATCAACGTATAACTTCTGCTGATTTTGAGCTTGTTGCAGATTTTCCTTGAGAGATTTCAAGATGTCTTGGCTCTGTTGTAACATATCCTGTGCTTGTGGAGCTCTACTATCACCAAACACTAAATCAACAAAATTAGTAGCTTCATAACCATAAAGAGCCATAAAAGGTGACATTTTAATTGACATGTGATAAGAAGAGTTATAACAATACTCTCCTAAATGAAGCCATTTAATCCAAGCTCTTTGCTGTCCTGAAACATAGTTTCTTAGGTAGCCCTCTAACCATTTGTTAACAATTTCTGATTGCCCATCTGTTTGTGGGTGATAACTAGTGCTTGGAGTAAGCACTGTCCCACTCAATCTGAAGATCTCTTGCCAAAAAACATTTAGGAACTTGCTGTCCCTATCACTGACAATAGTTTTAGGCAATCCATGCAAACGGAAGACCGCTCTGAAAAACAATTCAGCCACTTGAGCTGCTGTAAATGAAGTGGTGACAGCAAAGAAATGAGCAAATTTTGTTAGTCTATCAACCACAACAAAAATACAATCACGTCCTTGCACCTTGGGTAACCCCGTGATGAAATCCATAGCAATACTTTCCCATTTCTGATTTGGAATGGGCAAGGGCTGTAGCAGACCAGCTGGATAAGAGTGTTCATTTTTATTTCTTTGACAAATCGGACACTCTCTAATGTAGTTCAAGACTTCTTCTTTCAACCCTTTCCAAGTGAATCTTTCACGAATCTGCTTATAGGTCTTGAAAATCCCTTGATGACCAGCAAGGGGAACATCATGAAAAGATTGTAGAATCTTCTTTTTAAGCTTAGATTCATGCACTAAAAAGATTCTATCTTTATAGTAAATTATCCCATCAACCAACTTATACCTTTCATCAACCAAATGACCTTCTAGCAAGTTGGTTGCAAACTGATTTTTAACATAATCAGCAGCAATTAACTCCTTCCAATCTGCTGATAACTCACAAGAGTGACTGCAAATGAGGCCTTCTTGAAAGAGCATCAGCCACTACGTTATTTTTCCCTTTGACATATTCAATGTCAAAGTCATATGCTTGGAGCTTACTTACCCACTTCTGCTGCCTTTCATTCAAATCCTTTTGGCGCATAAAATGTTTAAGACTATTGTGGTCAGTCTTAACAACAAATTTACTTCCCACCAAGTATTGACGGAATTTAGACAAAGCATGCATGATGGCAAGCATCTCTTTGTCATAAATGGAGTAAGTTTTTTCTGCTCCTCTCAACTTCCGGCTCTCGAAGACAATAGGATGTTTGTCTTGCATTAGAACAGCTCCAACACCTTCACCTGAAGCATCACACTGTAATTCAAAAGATTTTGTAAAATCCGGAAGAGCCAACACTGGACATGTACTCATGATTTGCTTAAACTTATCAAAAACTTCTTGTGCCTTCTTAGTCCAAAGAAAAGCTCCTTTCTTTGTAAGATCTGTGAGAGGTGCTGCTTGATGAGAATATCCTTTCACAAATCTTCTATAGAATCCACATAACCCTAAAAATCCTCTCAAATGAGAAATATTCTTTGGAGTTGGCCAATCAAGAATGGCTCTTATCTTTTCAGGATCAACTTTCACACCCTTTGAACTGATAATGTGGCCAAGATATAAGAGTTCTGTCATCCCGAACTCACACTTTGATTCTTTGGCGAACAAACATTCCGCCTCTAAAATACTAAGCACTTCTTCCAAATGCTTAAGGTGCTCTTCCCATGACTTACTGAAAATGAGAATGTCGTCGAAGAAGATGAGCACAAACTTCCTCAACTGCTTTCTAAAAATCTTGTTCATACAAGATTGGAATGTAGCTGGAGCATTTGTCAAACCAAAAGGCATGACAAGAAATTCAAAATGCCCAAAATGGCATCTAAACGCTGTCTTCTCTATATCCGCCTCCCTCATTCTGATTTGATGATAGCCTGAACGAAGATCAATCTTCGAGAAGAACATAGCCCCATGGAGCTCATCAATAAGCTCATCAATCCTAGGGATTGGATATCTATTCTTGATGGTCTTCTGATTTAATGCGCGGTAGTCAACACACATACGCATTGTGCCATCTTTCTTTTTGACCAGCACCACTGCAGAAGCAAAAGGACTCTTGCTTGGTCTAATGAAACCACTCTCGAAAAGCTCCTTGATGGCTTTTTCAATCTCATCTTTCTGCTTTTTTGGATAACGGTAAGGTGCAGTCATGACAGGCTTTGCTCCCTCTTCTAACTCAATTACATGCTCAGAACCTCTTTCAGGAGGTCTTCCAGGAGGTAGGCTTCCAAAGACTTTGCTCTTCTTTGAAAGTAAGGCTTGAATATCAGGGTGATATTACCTTTTCTCCTCCACCGGATCAGCTGGTAGAACCAAACATTCAGCAACCCATTCAACCTGATCGTGACGGATCAGCCTTTCCATCCTCTTTAAAGACACAATTCGAGGGCCCCCATTTTACATCCCTCTTAGAACAACCTTCCTTCCATTAGACTGAAATTTAAGCTCCATAGTTTGCAAATTCAATGTGATCTCACCAAGAGATCGCAGCCATTGTATGCCTAGCACAACATCAGTGTCTGCAATTCCGACCACATAAAAATCATCTTTAATCTCATAATTTCCTAATTGCATAGAGAGGTTCAGAATCTTCCTCATGCAAGACGTAGTAAAACCATTTGCAACCATTACCTTGAAACCATCAAATTCCTCAGTCTTCAAACCCTTTTTAGCAACTAATCCTTCATCAATAAAATTGTGAGTTGCTCCGGTATCAATTAGAGCAACTATCCTTTGTGAAATCACAACTCCATGAACCCGAAAGGAATCATTTTTTCGAAAACTTGATAGTTGTGCAAAAGCACTACCATCTCCCACCTCATCGGACTTCTCTTTTGGAGCTTCTTCACCTTCACTACCTGCTGATTCGTATTGCTGATCAGACGAATCAGATTCTGATTCAAAATCAGAATAGCCCTCCATTAGGTTTGCTTTGCCTCTCCCATAGCAACGGTGACCCTTAACCCAAGGCTCACGACAAGTGTAGCAAACTCCATCTTTTCTAAGCTGTTCTTTGAGCTCTTTTGACAACTTTGGTGGAAACTTCTTGGGCAGATTTGAAGAATGTTTTTTATCTTTCTTATGGCTGAATGGTTTTGAATGAAACTTAGGCCTTGGGGCTGCCAACTCCATGATCCTAGCTTTCTTGATAGCTTCATCTAACGTTGGTGAATCAAAAGCTTTGACCCAACCCTTCAAAGGCTCCATTAAACCTTCAGCAAAAAGAACCACAAGTCTTCTTTCAGTAATGTTAGGCACCATTACTGACAACCTTTGAAAATCAGCCACATAGTTTTCTAAAGATCCTTGCTGTTTCAATTGTGCCAATTCTCTGAATCTCAATTCTGGATCTTTGGTATCAAATCTTTCAATCAACTTATTGGTAAACTCACCATATGTGCGAATGAGGTTATGGCCAAGAGTGACCAAACCATGAGTCCACCATTCGTGAGCTATCCCATCCAAATGCAAAGTAGCAAACTTTATAGCATCTCCTTCTGGCATGGGTCTCAGAGAGAGATAATTATCTAGTTTCTGCACCCATGATCTGGCTGTGCACTTATTACTACCATCAAAATGCTCCATAGTTATCTTTCCCAAAGCTTGGTAGAAATCATTTCTAGGCACCATAGGAGGACGTTGCTCATTCCTTCCTCCATTTCTCCGACTCCTTTGATTCATGAATTGATCAAAGGTCCAAGTACCTCTCAAGTCAAGAGGTAAAGAAACGTACTCCATGTAAGCTTGACGTGCATCATCAGCAAAGGTTGGTGCAGCTTCAACCGGTTGTTGCTCTTCCACAGTCGTGAAGACGGGAAAAAGAGGTCTAGAGGATGACCCACTAGGAATTGCGGCATGCTGACCCACAACTCTGTTTCTGGTATTTACCTCAGGACTGCCATTATTGTTATTCCCATTAACTCCACTGCTTTCTCCAGTTGAGTTATTTTGGGGCTGAATGATATTCTGAGCTGCTTGCTATCCAACTTGGACAATAAACGGGACATCATGTCTATCATCCCGTCAAACTTCTTCTCAACTCTGTCCCTCTCTTCATTATCTTTCCTTACACTGTCTGACATTATTTCAACTGTCTTTTCTGTACCTTCCACTATTTTGCCAAGATCCCTCAAAACTTCTGAAAAGGTCTCTGCTTCTGGAACAGGTGGAAACTGATGCTGAGGTCTGGCCTGACTTCTGGTGAATGGCCTAGTGTCTCTGTCACTCATCAGACAACCACTGCAAAACTGCCACAGGATGGCAGGGTCTTCTGCTCTGATACCACTGAAATATGCTAACGAATTTTTTCGAAGGAATTACACAACATAACCAGCAATAGTTAACTGGATTAGCGTTAGCACCAAACTGAAAACCAAGCTTAAAGGGACTCGACGCCAAGAATGCACACTCAATCCAAATGATGGAAAGGTGTTGTCATATGGCGGAGAAATAAAAGAACAGTACTTGAAAGAAACTACTCAACGTCAAGAATGTGCACTCAAGATCCCACTGAGGGCGAGGTGCTAACATATGATGGAGTGTTAATTGAAAGCTAAAAATTAATAGGCGGATAACCAGCCATGAAGCTATTACAAACTAATTCATCCGCTGGGGCGGGCATCCACAGAGTTGTGGGGATTCACCACTATGAATGTGGGTACAAGAGTGTTACAATCAAATTATCCACACTGGCGGTAAACCATCCAGGGGTACTTATGTGAGAAGAAGAAGAATTAATTGCAGCAATAAGAACTGGAACAATACTACTATTTACAGTCTTTACAAATAAGAAATAAGCTGCAAATTACATAGGAATTACAATAGTCTTCAAACACATAAGTAATAGATGCTCTCAAACAATTATTTATCTCTCTAACTGCTGATAATGAATCAAAAAATCAGAACTTCTAAAGTCTGATACAAAAAAACAGTAAACTGGAAATGTCAATCAGCAACTGTGAAAACCAATGAAATATTCATAACTCACTCATTTCACCTCCAAATTGAATGAGATCAAGTGCAATGGATTGCTAGAAGGTAGGCGACCATGCTGAGATGAAGAAACAGCTTCAAAGAACTCCTATGAATTTTACACGATTCCCAAAGCACTTCCAGAAAAGTATGGCCCTCCTTGAAGGGGCGATTTCTCTTTAAAAATCAGATTCTTCATAATAAAATCCCAAAATTGGCATGAAGGGGCGCCCTTGATCAGCAATTAGAATTATGAATGCCCAGAACCAATTTCAAACTGGAAATAAAGTTATAACTTGAAATCACCTTCAGCTGTAGATGAAACAGCAAAACCAAAATTGATAAATCTTCAAAATTTCTTCACAATCAAGCTCAATCTGCTAGTCTGGATGAGAAGCAGCGAATTCCAACTAGATGTTGTATTTCAAACATGAAATTGGATAATTGGCTAGGAGGTAGCATCCTCGAAGTAAGATTTCATTTGTCATTCCGACAGCATAACAGTATGATAACATGAATGGATACCAATGCTGGAACAAAGCCTTCATTTTATAGAAGAGTAGAAGACTCTTCAATCCCTCAAGAAAAGACGCCAACAGTCACAGAGACTCTTCAAATTTCCAGAAACCTTTCAGCTTCACAAAAAGGCGTCCACTTTACAAGGCAATATAAAATCTTTATTTAAAATAATAACTCCTTCAAAAAGGCGTCCACTTTATTTCTCAAGGCTTTTATCTTTATTAATAATTAAATCAACTTTATGATAGCATACCCCTTCCAAGTCCCCCTTTTAAACACAACTTAAGTTGTCTTACTAGGCCAAGGGGTCAACTGCAAATTATAACCTTAACGCCTTTATTCAACATAAAAATGCCTTAAGAGGTCAGACATGAATTGCAAATAATTGCTCCAACTGGAAATGAAGTACTGAAAGCTGACAAACTCCATACTGCTTAAAATAGAATTAACTAAAAATAGTAAACTCTCAGAAATGCCAAAGAACCTCAGAACTGGAAACCCTAATTTTACCTCACACACGCCTACAGGCTTCCGGAATAGGCTGATGAGTGTCAGAACAGATTACTGATGAGAAGGGGACATTACACCTATTCAGACAAGCAGATAGTCGTGCCACCTTGCCTTCACGTTGTGAGTCCATACCCGGCTTATCGTCAGATAATTATTCCCGCTCTGTTTCCTCATACTCTGAATTCTTGAGGGGATTGGATAGTTTAAGTTACTTAGTTTTGTGAATTGTAGTTAAGCGAAACCAGAAAATACTTAGCTGCAACGTATAGAGTTTTCGTGAAAGCCTTGTACCTCTACAACTGAGACAAAAAGACAGGATATAGTTTAGTTTATTTTCCTTTTCAAGCACTTTTGTCAAGCACAACGAGGGAGCTTCCCCTCCTAATTTGAAGGGCACTCATTGCGTAGTGTGCATAGTTGTCCGTACCAACTCGCACTCCAGAGGTGTTAGTTGTTACGCCAACAGTTCGATTTTTGGTTATAAGATGCTTTGTCTTCGTACAGGGAATACCAAGAATGATATAAATGCATATATGGATTAATATTTTCATTCGTTGTCTCTTATGTGCTGGACATATCTATGAATTTTTGGCTTGCAAATTAAATTTATAGACAACAATATTCCACTTGAATAATTTGTTAAATATTGAGGTGACTTCAAATTTTTTTGGGAAAGTACATTACACACTAAACGTTGTTGGTTCACTAATATTTGACAATCCCTTTGCAACCAAGACACTCGATACGGTTTAGGATGAGCTACCCTTCTCAACCTTGAATTCTTTACCATTTCAAAGAAAACTAGAAAATCTATGCTCCCACTATCAATTATAACCTTGCAATAGTCTCCTCTTACCTTGTACACAGTTTGAAACAAAATCATTCACTGCATGGGCTCATCCTTCCTTGTAGATTCAAGCAGCATCCTCTTCATCGTGATGGTCTCTCCATGTTTTGGTTCCTTCATGTATTTGGATAAAGTATTGTGCCTTGCATTTGCTCATGTAGCATGATTTCGGGCTTCACTTCTTCTACTACTGTGTTGCTGCATTTGTGTGCATGCAACTGCCTTATGACCCACTTCTCCACACTTGTAGCACTCTCCCATGAATCCATTGTTTCTCCTTTGGCCAAATCTAGCTTCATCTTTTGTGGGTTTGATCACTCCTCCTTTATTATTTGTCTTCTTGACTGTAAGTAATATTGTTCTCTTCACCTTGGCTGTACCTTCTTTCATCTGTATCTATTATTCCTTCATTAGCATCATTGACCAGTTCTCTTCTTCCTCAAGACTTCATTTGTTGCTAGTTGAAACCCATTGTCTTCTTGACAATTTTTCCTTGGCCTTGAGTGCATATTGGTAGGCCTCCTCAATGGTTTGTAGCTTGATCAAGCTCAACTTATCTTGGATACTCAACCTCAAACCATTAACACATTGAGCTACCATTTCATGCTTCAACTCTGGATAACCAGATCTAATGGAGATTTTCTAAGGATTTTCTGTGTAGTTCTTCACACTCATCTCCCTTTGCCACAAGTCATGTAGCTTCTTCAATGACTCAAGTTGATAATCACTTGGTAAAATCTTAGCCTTCATCCTCCTCGCTGTGCTACCTCATCAAGTTATTTTCTCTCTCCCATTCCTTCTCCTTTCAGCTTGCACCCTTTTCCACCTGAGTGTAGCATGCCCTTCAACCTTGTTTGTGCAAACATTACTCTCCGAGGGTACTCTACCTTGTCATATTCAAAATGCTCTTCCATCTTTGTTATCCAATCCATAGTTTGTAGACTTGGACTAGGAGAGTACTTGGCAACCAAAAAATTTTGACTTGGCAAAAGCTTAGCAAAACTAAGCAACTTAAAAAACGCATAAATTTTATGCAAAATACAGCTACAAAATGTATCAATGAGTTTGGTGGGGGTTTGGGGGCAATGCTCCTCACGGAGTCAAGGCGGAAGCCCTGCCTCCAAGCCCAAATGAAGTCCTTCAAAACCACATAGACCTTCATAACACACCCAATTTTCATAATTTTTTAAAAGGCAAAAACAATGCTTGTAAAGCCAAAAAACGTATTTGGATTGTTCAACATGGCTGAATAGCGCTTTTAAAGGTGAAACCACATCTTTATAGGGTTTTTGCTGCACTTTTTGGAGTGGCAAGCAAAACAGTTGGACTCGCCAAAAAAATTAGTGAGTTTTTTAGGAACTGGGCACGTAGAAACCCATGAGTAAAACCTGTGAATACTTGCCTGGTGGAAAATCATGCAAGTACATGGTGAGTTTGCAAACTATGATCCAATCAATTAACACAGCTAGCTCTAGGCTTCCTGAGAAGCATGGCAGCTCCACCTTTACTATTCTTCCTATTTTGGAGATGGCCTCCAGCAATCTTTTCTCATTTACATCCATTTTTATATCTACATTCTCTGGTTTTGCCGCTGTAGCTCCTTTCTCCACTTCACTCTCACTGTCAGCACCTTCATGTGACCTATTCTCCTATCGCTTTCTATGGCATTCATCCTTGCTTGCACTCCCCTTAGGACCTCCACTACCTCATCTATTCCACTTGTAGTGTCTGCTGCTGCTGCAACCTCTGCTATTCTTCTCCTTGGTGGCATCTTGTACTATTTCTTGCTCTCACTTCTGCAACTCTTCCAGCTGCAACCCTCTTTGTTGCAGGTGATACACACCCACACACAGTGACTGTCTTCGTTGGACTCCTTCCAACCTCACACCAAGGGCAACAGACCCCTTTTCCAGGAGCTGTAACCATGCTCTAATACCACACTAATGGTGCCACCCTGCTCAACAATGCCCAAAATCAATTGAACTTCATGTTTACACAGCTAAAGAGGGACTGTGTTGTTGTAGGGAATCATCACTGCCTCGACTGAAAGCAAAATATCCTTGCTGCTGGTAGTTCTGCAGCCATTAAACCAATGTCTATCAACTCACTCAGCGGCCGCAGTTGACATTTTCAGCACTTGATGCTGACCTTCCCCAATCCTTCAGGTAACTCTAATAAACTGCATGCTCAGTCATATTTCTTCATCCAACAAAATCACACATTCCAACACTCAAACACAAAGAATCATCCACAAGTAAACAAGCATTAACTAGGGTGATCAACCAAAGTCACACACTTACATAAAGATGCACTCCACACATGAAAAATTAAAGGGCAATAATGTAAATACAGATTTTACTTTTATTTATAATTTTTTGGTTAATTACAAAACATAGGGGTTTACACTTCCCCTATTCCAGGTGCTAGTTCTCCTTGACTTGATTAGCTGAGACTAATTCTAAATTCTTGGCAGCCTTCGAGAAACTCCAACCTTTGGGCCAGCCTTGTAATGTCATCTTCCTTTGGGCGACCACCCTCCTAATGGCTATTCACTTGCATGAACTCCAATGATGGAACTCTTGGTCCTTTTCATACACCACCATGTCATATTTTCCTTATTTCAGGAATGGTGGGTGGTTTTCCTGCCCTCTATCTCTTCTCACTCCACACTTGTTCACTTTTCTTCTCCCACACACCTCTGAAATTCTTTTGCTTCTGTACACAGTCTTCTCATTCTCTTTCTCCCTTGTACCACCTTGGTTCATCAAAACTTCACATGCTATGGGTTAGTCCCTCTTATTCCATGGCCTGCTGGTCTCTTTTTTAATTTATTTTTTCTTCTCTTATGCACAGCACCTTTCCCTATTCTTTCTCTTCTTTTGTCCCTGCTCACAGCCCATTTCTATTCTCATGCCACACTCTTCTAGAAACTTCACCAAAAATAGGTTCAAAATCCTGCCCAAAACTGGTTTAGTGCCCAAACACCTGCAGTTAATGCTGGCTGCACCCTGCGTCAAACTCTAAGTCATCCCCAGATCATGCGAATCTCCTTTGGGATTGAGTAGATCACCTTCACAAGCATTTGAGCATCCTAAATGTGGTAAAAAATGTCTCGAACAGCTCATTCAGCACCAATTCTCTCCTATCTATTGTCCTTGCCAAAATAAATGCTTTTCACTTTTAGAAATTGATGGCCTTTGTGTCTTGAGCACCAAGATTAGTGGTTAATGGCTAAATGTACCAACCTCCCTCCAAATCTTGTTGGGATCTCATGTAATCCTTTACACATGCCAAGAATTCAATGTTGACAGTGCTTGGGTGGATGTTCTTTGATTTGGTGGCAGCTTTTAAAATTAAAAATCCAGTTAGAAAATAGGGCTGCTCGCAGTACATGTACGATGCCCCTGCATCATAATACTTATCACATTTAAAGGTTTCAAAATCCAAACCAATGTCTTTTTGGAATTGCCAATTCATTACCAAGCCATATTTGACAACTGACTTCAATCACTATATAGCTCTAATTCCTCCTAGTTGAAGAAATCAACTTAAATAAATTTTTAACTCTGGGCAAAATAAGCTATATTCCATTGAGTCTTAGAATGAGGGGATAGGGGGATGTGGGGTTAGGTCTCGAGAATGGGGAACCAAGGGTTGGATTTGGAGATGGCAACTAGTGGGGGTTTGGAAGTGGAGACTCCAATGGGGTTGAGGGTTAGTGCCCCTCACAAGGGTTTAGGGTTGGACCCCTAGAAGGATTGAGGGGTAGTGCCCCTTGCAAGGGTTTGGGGTAGCAACCCTAGGTTGAAGGGTAGAGCCCCCACCACTAAGCCCAAATCAAGGCCTTTGAAACCACACAAACCTTCATGGCGCATGCCACTTTCACAATTTTATCACTTAAGGGTGCAATTAGGTATTTTTGTAATATCTCCAATTAGAGATACTATGTATTTCAAATCAGATGTAGTGCAGCAGATAATATAATTAATAGCATATGCATAAATGAATGATAAACCCTTGCAAAATGAACAACCAATGCAGTGGTTTGCAATAACTAGTTAATCCGCTTATTACAACAAAGAATTACACTTACAAACAATTCAATTTGCTAGACCTTTCAAGAACAACAACAGCAATATTATTATCAGAAATATATCAATCTTTAGCAATCAGAATTACAATTCATAGGCACTAGGAGAGTTGCCTTAATCTTAGACAAATAGGTGCTATAGGAGCTACCCGAATAACAAATCAATGAAGCCCAAATACAATCCTTGTGTGAGATTGCCAAGATTGGTTCAAGGGTTTTCATCCACTAACTAGCCATGAAAATCAAGGGGTTTCTGTTCTCCAATCTCTAATGATAGACGAACAAGATGTCCAATCTATTTGAGTGAAATCAATGGATAAACAAGCATGCCTTCTCTCAATCCTTGTCTTGATGAAATATGCAATTTTCAAATTCTTTTCGTTTCCTCCAAAATTCACCTGCACACAATTTTTGGCTGACATCAATTTAAAAATGATCAGCATATTGCATAACACTTGCAGCCCCATAATTTGGGTGCTCTATTTAAACACTCACATTTCCCTATGTTACTTTCCATAAGCCCATGAGAAAAGAAAATTTGGCTTATGGGTAATTCAAAAACTTATGGGAAAAGGGAACATGATAGTCCTCCCTCCCCAAGATTGCTTGCCCTCAAGCAATTCAAATTTGGATGCTTCAAGATGTCAACTCCTTCCCACGTAGCATCTCTAGTTGGCAGATCCTTCCACCTGACCAAATACTCGTTAAGATTTATATTCCTGATTCCGATCTCGAGTATCCATGATAGCTTTTGGTATCAAATTGCATCTTCCTTAATCATCCAATGTGGCAAGTCTTTGGATGGTACAACATGCTGTTCCAATGCCTTTTTAAGGCAAGAAACATGGAAAATATTGTGGATTTTGCTGTTCTCAGGTAGCTCTAGTTCATAGGCTACTTCCCCCACCTTTCTTATAATCTTGTAGGGATAATAGATTTTGGGTTTCAACTTTTCTGCTCCTTTCTTCTTCAATGAAGATTGCCCATAGGGTTGCAGCTTTAGGTAAACTTTGTCTCCAACTTCAAAAATTCTTTCAGTATGCCATTGATTTCATAGAGCTTCTGCTGGTTTTAGGCATGTTGAAGATGGTCCTTTAGGGATTTCAATACCTCTTGACTTTGCTTGATCATATTTGTTGCTCCAGGAACTCCATTTTCTGTGGTTATAAGATCCACAAAGGTTTTAGCATTATATCCATACAAAGCCATGAAAGGTGACATACCTATGGACATATGGTAGGAAGTGTTATAACAATGTTCTCCCATATGTGACCACTTGACCCAAGTTGTTTGTTGCCAAGACCATAAATTTTTATGTACCCTTCAATTCATTTGTTGACAATTTCAATTTGACCATCTATGTGGGGGTGATAATTCATGTTAGGGGTGAGTTCTATTCCTATCAAACAAAACAATTCTTGCCAAAAGTGACTCAAAAACTTGTTGTCCTTGTCACTAACAATTTTCTAACAGAATCCTTAAACTCCACCCTTTTGTCTATTTTGGCAAACTAAAATTTATCTCCCCGAAATTTCCTAGCACACAACTCCCATGCAAACTTTTAACCTTGCATAAAAATGATTTTCCCATCATAAAATTTCATCTTGTAGTAAAATCTATGCTCTCTACTATTAAATATTTTAGGCAATATAATATTTTGAATATCCTTGCAAAGTGTTGGGAAAAGGTGTGTTGTTCACCTTCCGTAATGTTTTAATGTAAAAAATAATATTATTTGTGGTGCATTTAGGGGATCTAGGGATGTGTGCATCACATGGGTTAAACATTTTTGGGGCCATTTTATATGTTGTATGTAACATTGGGATAAATATTTAATGTGGGTTTGCACATTGGGAAAATATTTAATATTAGAAAACTTAGTACCAAAATGTGAATGAGGGGGGAAAAGGAAAAGGTTTTGTAAACTCATAGTATTAGTCACATGGTTTATGTATTACCACTTGGTAGTTTTGTGTAAGCTTATTTCTATAAAAGCAAGTGCATGAGTAACAATTGAGGCTGGCTAGTTGGTTCTCATAACCTTTGGGTTGTTAGCTAAGGTTGATTGAGCATCTCTTCTAGGTTGCGTATGTGATGAGAGGAAATATGGATTGGGATGTGTGGTTACATGATTTTCATTTGCTTGTTCACATGGAATGCAAGTAGGGAGTTTGATGTTTTAGAGGTATTCATGGAGGCTCTACCAGTGTATTATAATCTTTGTTCATGAGATAATACATTGAGTGTGGATGCTTTTGAAGGCTGGGCTTTCTCCTCATGAGGGTTTTTTTAGGGTATATCTTGTGTCATCTTGGTGGTATATTGGTCTATTCTTTTGCATTGTGGATTCTGAATATTTGTTTATATATTTTATTCTCATGAGGTTATGTGGAAATAGTTCTACATGGCTGTAAATTTCCTTTCAGAAAGAATCAACAACCTGTCAGCAAAAACTTATTTCCCATGAAATATTTTGCTCACAACGATTGCTTTATTTTTCCCTGCAGCTAATGATGCATTTCATTAAATAGTTTACATGCATCCATTTCAAGCTTTCATATTTTGCATGGATGCCCACTAGGCAAAACTTAATTCTACTCTTGTGATAAGCATATTTATTACTATGATAATTATCATCCCATAAAAGATCCTTTGCCCATGTAATGTGCCTAATCTCATTCTCCAACCTGCCTAATCTCATTCTGCAACCAACGAGACATTTTGTCAAACAGTTTGCAAGCCTTCTGTTTGGTTCACCATATCACATAAATAATTGTTTGGCAAAACTTCATACCCATATCTTTGTTGACAATACAAAGAAAATTCCAATATGGCATCTTCCTTCTGCAACATAAAATTCCTCTGATCCCTTGCTATGGAAAATCTCCTCGGTGGGAAGAGTTTGGCAGACCCTACTCATAAGCATCATCAGACATGGCACCTCTATTTACAGCAGAAAATTGTAGATTTTAATAAAAGGACAGCCACAAATTTAGGCACTTCCCTTTGCATTCCTTGTATTCACTTTATTACCATTTGTAAACTTCTATTTTCACCATATTCTATGCCTCACCCTCTCCTGCATGGCTTCCACTGTGGCAATTTAAAATAATAAAACAAATCTTTAATGTGTGGCATCTCCCTTTGTTGGAGAAATTTTTAAATTTCAATAAAATTCCTGCAATATAAGGCACCTCTTCTTTTGCACTCCATTTTCTGCATTTTATTGCTGCTGTAAAGCTGATTTCCCATGCCCTCATTCTCTGGTAAAGGACAAAACATAGTACTCATAAAATGCTATGCACCAGGAAGTGTTGGAGTTTCAAACTTGAAAATGACAGTATACTCTCCCATGTGGCACCCACCTCAGGTCTTTAAGAATTTTTTTTTTTTTTAATATGGCGCCTTCTATTTGCACAGAACAAAAATATTGCAAAGTGAGGAATGGACTTAGTAATACACTTGCCAATAATATTAAGCTGGGTGGTGTAATAACATCATTCCATGTGGCACCTTTTTTATTTATTCATTTTTAAAACCCAAATTGCATGCCACTCTTTTGCATTTTTTGTTTGCATGCCAACTTTTATTCCACTCTTGGGCATGATAAATTTATTTTATTCCCGCCTTCAACCACTTGGGCCCACCACTTTCTTTATGCATGAGGTACCCTTTTAATTTATTCGTTTTTAAAACCCAAACTGCATGCCACTCATTTGCATTTTTTGTTTGCATGCTGACTTTCATTCCACTCTTGGGCATGATAAATTTATTTTATTCCTGCCTTCAACCACTTGGGCCCACCTCTTTCTTCATGCATGAGGAAATAAAATCAATTGTGGAATCTAAAATACCCCAGCCCAATGCTTTATACTATCAGGTAGTTACTTGTATTTTTAACAAAAGAACTTGTCGATGCATGAGTGATAAGAGGCAAGTGATGCAATCAACAGCTTGCATGTGGCATTTCCAAAATTTTTCCTTCGAGTAAATTTCCTCTATTTTTCCTTCATTCCTAACATGGCAAATAAATATTACATTTTTTAAAATATTATTCCATCATTTAATATATGCTGATTGGGCCCACTATAGATGAAAAGATTGGAAATGATGTGTGCAGCAAAATATACTCCATCGCTCCATTCCTTCATATCAGCAAGTGGAGGTAAAATATAACAACTCACTATGCAATGCAGTGATGAAGAAATAAAATTTATCTAATTTTTATTCACTCCCTTATTCGTACTCACCTTTAACCTTGCATTGGTATGGCCATAATATTTCCCATTGCCAAACTTATGTTAAAAGGTCACCTCATATAGGTTGAGTAATCCGTTTTATGAATGTTGTTACCCTTTTAAATGCTTGTGGGTGTCATGCCCTGCCAAAATGCCCAGATCGCTGCATATTAAATCATTAACTAGGCGACATCATAAAAACCAATGCAAGGAGGCACCAACAATATTCATAAGGGAGCGCCAGTGAAAGAGTTTAATTAAAAATAAGTTATATTTTCCAAGGGTAGCAATGGTGAAAGTGTTGACTTTGGCATGATTTTTGTCATTGATGTCAAAAGTTGCAAAGAGCTTATGATGAGGAATAACAATTAAGGTGCCTGCTTATTCATATTAATGCACAAGGTGTTTGATACCAATGTTATGCTGATCCTCAAGGTAGAGGTGTTCAAAGTGTTTGATGTTAATACTATGCAAGAGTTGCATTCCTTATGATGTATTCATGGTTGGTCTTCATAAGTCATCTCATGGTGTGTACAATGGTACATAGTGATGCAAAAGTGATATTGCAAAAGTGACATAGATAAGCATTTGCCAAAAGTGGAAGTTGTTGAAGTAAAGGAAATGCTACTGCAAGTTTTGATGCATTGGACTCTTGGAAAGATTAGTAAAGCTGTTGGTACAATTGAGCCCACATATACAATTGGGAACATATACACTGTGATCTTGTGATAACCAGGAGTTGCTAAAATTAAGGGATGCATTCACTAAACCCTAAATGGAAACTAAACCCTAAGTCTTAAGAATCCTAAAGCGTTAAGTCCTAAAAGTTACAGTTTTCACTTTATTTCTAATTTTAAAGTGACTTAGGATCACCGGTTGGCGATCACTTAAGTCATAACTTAAGGGGTATAACAACGTATGGCAACTGGCCCTTCTATCCTAGGTAACCGGTGCTCCCTGACTCCCTCAAAGTAGTTTGGCGGCAAAAAGACATCTATGGTCGTTTTTTAATCCCCCACGAGCGCCAAAGTCCAGATTGATAGTGGATATTTGAATGGTAAATGGATACAATGGTTTATTTAGTTTGACGGCCATCTACATGTCAACTGTGTGCAAGGCAGTTATGACAGTTCATCTACAACTGTTTTAGATTGATAGGAAGAAGGAAATTTAGGGAGTTTTTCCAATGAACAAGGGTTGAAGAAATACATCGTTGAAGACCATGGAAGAGAATTCTTCGAAATATTTTTGAATGTTTTTGATTTAGTAGAAGAGGGCAGCATACTGATGCAATAAGGATACCTTATATGCAATGATTGCATTAAGGATCTAAAATAAAGATGCTGGCCTGAACATGATCACAGGAGATAGGAGTATGAGAGGTTGTTGAAGACAACTATACCATAGTTCTGCTCTGACAATGGATAGTAAGGAAGAATTGAAGAACAATGAATAAGAAGGTTATATGTTGTCACAATAGGTTTGCGTTCTTGAAAATGTGTCATTGCATAAGATTAATGTTTTCCAAAGTAAAGCTCTGAGAGGAAAGTTTAAATAACAGAATATAAAGGTGTTGTGTAGTAGTTCAGTATCACTGTATTCATGTAATGTGTCTTCTCTTTTCACTGACAAGTGTGCAAATGAGATGATTGAGACATTATTCTGATTATACATTCAAAAAGGATAACAGTCAAGGATTGTGTAGAGGTTGATGCAAAGTTTTCATGGTTCTTTATTCAATGCCTGTTTGTTCATGGTGTTTATTGTTTTGCTAGTGCAGAGATAAAGCAGTAAATTGTATGGAAACAGAGTAACCCTCTGAGTTTTGTTGATTTATTGTGAAGTGATATTGTTTAGCCAATGAGGCATATTGGGTTGCCAGTGAGGCATGGTGTTTTTCCAGTGAGGCATATTGGGTTGACAATGAGGAATGGTGTTTTGCTAGTGAGGCAATTGTATTTGCTAGTGAGGCATATTTGTAACCAGTGAGGTTTCTTTGCCAGTGAGGCATATTTGTAACCAGCGAGGTTTCTTTGCCAGTGAGGCATGATTGATTTGCTAGTGAGGCATGTTGTTCAGCCAGTGAGGCACAAAAAGTAGCCAATGAGGTTTTGTAATCAGTGGTTTTTGATTAAGCCAGTGAGGCATTTTCCTACTGGTTTTTCATCCCTATGAGGGTTTTCCACTCATAAATCACTGTGTTGTGGTTTCTCATTATTTGTGGTCTATTTGGTCTTCATGTTCAAACATTCAGTCTTGTGCACCTTTTAGCATTTGAATTTCTATGTTGATCAAGCATTTAATCTTGCCTATCTGATTGAGTTACTTTTAGCATTTGAACTTCCAAGTTATTACATGTGCATAAGTTTAATAAGAAACAAATAAATTGAATTTGTTCTCGAAACACTGATTCACCCCCCCCTCGCCCCTCAGTGTTTTGGTACTCCAACAGAATGGTGGTGACTCTTTCACCAATAAGGTATATAGGAGGGATCATTCCACGAGAAGAAGGGATGAAAAAAACAATTAACAATAAATATTATGTGACTCCTCCTAATGTGAAAGATTGTTACTCCTTCAAATATGAAAGGTTGTGACTCCCTCAATAATACAATATAAAAGGGAGATCATTTCCTTGTGGAGAAATCATCAATTGGGAATGAATCAATCAATCAATTTGGAAATAAATTATTATTCTCAAAAGGCAGCAATAAAGGGTGGTGACTCCTCCAAGAAATGAATATAAAGGGAAAATCAGTTCATTGACAACCAATCAGCCAACAAGCAATTAATCATTCAAGCATTTACTCATCAATCCATCAAGAAATATCAATCAGCAAAGATCAATCAAGCAAACAGCAATAAATCTTTCAATACATCAAGCAATCAGTCTTGAATTTGAGGAAGTGTCTTGCAAATAGGGAAGATGAAAACCCTTCCAAGTTCACAAGAGATTAAGGGCGGAAACCCTTATTTCTCTTATCAAGTTTGGACGAAAACCCAAATCTTGATCAAGGAGGATGAAAACCCTCCAAGGTGGACTAGAGTTTTAAAGACGGAAACCTCTGAATTCTCTTGGGAAGTTAAGGATGAAAACCTTTGATATTGCCACTGCTGGGTCAGGGATAAAAATGTCTGATTCAGCAGATTTGAAAGCATTTCCAAAGAATTCAAGATATGATTGATTTTCAGAATTATGCTATGACTTATTGATCTGTATATTATAATAAATTCCTAATATTTGGCAAAGCCATTATCATTTGAGGAGAATTATAGCTGAAAACCAAGATAAGTTCTATTTTCTGAATTATTCATAGAATTATAAAGTTGAATATTATAATAAAATTTCATCATTTTAGATAAAGTTATATTTATAAATATAACGCAATTATCATTCTAAGTTGGAATTATTATTTTAGGGAAAAAATTAGAAATGTTCAAAAAAGAGACATTACAGTGGCCAACCTCACTTTCACATAATGGGTCTAAATTCATTTTAAACTGTATCCATTCAATATGAAAGTAATAATAAATTATTATCCCCCATTTAAAACCATGCCAGCCATTAACAATGGAGATGGAATTGGTGGTATTGAGTCATTGACATTGTGGCCACAATATTTACCCAACGGAACTGAAAATTGGTAGCAAGGTATGTGATGTGATGCCACTCATTGTGCTATTGCGAGGAAGTAGAGAATGAAGATTTAACTTGATGTTGTTCACAGATACTGCCAATTTCAGGCAGTTAATCAAATGTTTGCCATGGGCTCAATTTTTTCTTGACAGACTTGAAATCAAAACTATAAGCTGCTCATGAATTATCTAAACAGGACCTATCAAAATGTATAAACAATGTAATTCTTTATATCCTTTCCGTGAAGTATATTAATAAAGTTTGTCCTCATTGTTGCTGACCTTCACCGTCTCCTTATCTATGAACCCTTATAAAATGTCTGATTATGAAGGGACCTGAATTGGAAGTTAAAAGTCTCAAACAAATCCATGAAAATAAAACTATTACAAGCAAGAAGAAAGATGATCTAGAGAGGACTTTTAACATCTTCTAGGCCAATCTTGGTCTGTAGGATCTGTTAAATTCATGTGTTTACTTGTTTAGACAATTGTTTCATTGTGTGTTTTTTTTTTCTAAAAAGTTTCAAGGTATTTATATTAAATTAACCGAATTTTGAATAGAAAATGAGGACAGTTAAGAGTTGTCAAAAAATTTGAATCAGAGAGGGAAAAGTTGAGCTGCCCAACTGCCAAATTAATTAGTAAATCTTTGAAGTTCTATGTTAGCTTACACAGCAAAAGGGCCATAATAACACAGCTTAATATACACATCATAAAGAGTAATGGCATAGGCCCGTTTTCTAATAACTTTAAAAGAGCTCCAAATAGAACATGGTTCCTAGGTAATAGTGTCCCAAGGATAATTTGAAGTTGTTTTACAGCAGTCAAATGGAGAAGGGATGGTTTTAGAAAAGTTGCTACATTTTGATTGGGATGTGACAAGTAGAAAAACAATGACTGAGAGGTTGGCTCCTTATTTGTCTGCATTTATAACATTGAGAAGATGGCTGACTGGAGGAGGAATGCTTAAGTGTATTTGATGAGTGGGCAGAGATATTAGCAAAGGATTGAATCCTATTAAGAGGATAGGGGGTGTGTAAACAGTGTCAAGTTAGGGAAAGCCGAATTCGCTTTCCTGGACAGAGCCATTCAATTAGATCTTAACTGATTGTGATATGTGTGTCCTGATTTGATTTCTGTACCTCTATATTCCCTTACTTGATTCTCAATCTGAGCTGGAAGTAGCAAACTGATATTGACTGTAATGCTGATTACTTGGTTGAATCCTGCAGCTTGCAGTGACTACTCATGTCTTCAAAATTTGGGTTTTATTCATTTTAACACTCTCTTTGCTTTGGGGCTTCTGTCTTCTACCAGTTATTTTGGCTGGAAAGACATTTGCCCTGTATTATTTTGCACTTCTAGAGTATCATATTTTTGTTTTACAGCTTGGTTAGGTAGATAATCTGCCACACTGTTGTGACTTCTTGTCTTGTGTATCTATTGCATATACTTAATTGAAGATATTTGGGAAATTATGTGTTGAATGAAACTACAGTATTTCCAATTTATCTTTGTCTGCTTATGCCATTCCATGCTAACTAAGTGGTACCATATATTATTTTGAACTTGTGCAAATAGCTGAATAATCTTGGAGTCTTCCTCTATTCGCCTTACTATGATTTTGTGACAGTTGCCTACTAAAGTCCCAAATGTAGTCCTTAAGTTAACATTTCAACATAGTTGTTAGTCTGTGTTGCCATGCATTGACTATACCATAGAATTGGAGCATCCTCGGAGTTCCTTATGATGCCCCTAGTGCCTGTTCTGCCCAGATTTTTTTTGATGATCCATCAAAGTTCAGCTCGTAGGTATTTATGGGAGGAATCCAGAGGTAATTTTGGCTGACAGTGAAAACTGGGAATTTATATTTGAAAGAGATACTCCACATTTGACTGATATGACAATCTTGCATATTGGCAGTTACATATACCTTAGGGTCAAGAGAGATAGATCATTGTCATGCTTCAAGTTCAGATCAAAGCTTTGACATTTTGCACAATCTGAGCATTGAATTGAGAGTTGCTATTAAAAATTCTTAAGTTACTCCTTTTCCATATTAGTCATATTATAAATCCTGTTGTCATCTTGTGCATATATTGTAGAATTTTCATAGCTGTTTGCAAACTAGGCCATGTTATTATTTGTGTAGACATTGTATAAATTGATGAGGGTAAGTATTTGAATTGCTGAGCCACTTGCTGTTATACACTCTGAGCCAAGGGGCCATAAAAAAGGGTGCTTGGTCACTTCCATTGCTATCCCATATTTGGGGCAGCCTATCTTCTCTTCGTTCTGTAAAAAATATCTGCTCTCAGTGTTTTCCAAAGAAAGTTTCTGAGTTTTACTAAATTTTAATGTTTAATAACTGAGACCATTTTTTTTTGTTTTTTGTTGAAGCCAATGGTTGCTAAGTATTTATCTAATCAATGTTTCTCCAATCGTAATATCTACTCAATTATCCAGGGATATTTGTATGTTTTGTAGTGCAAATTGTTTGAGAAGCTTTGTTCTCTTATTTGTTTGTGTATCCCTGCATACTGTGTTGTGATAAATGACAATCATCTGAAAATATTGTCAATCTATACTTTCTACTTTCCTTTAATTCTATATTTTAGATGATTTAGTTTTCCCACGATTTTGTTTCTATCTGTCTATGAGTGTTAAGATTTTAAATAGAATCTCCAAGCTTTTTTATTATTGTCCTGGTTTATAATTTCATGATCAAGGTTATAATTGCAAATCACTGCATATGCGTATGATATTATAATATAATGTACGATTTACAAGGAAGTTTGTTTATTGTCTATTTCTTCTTACATATTTTACATTTTCTTTTTTCCCATTGTGTTTTGGGAAAGTCCATTTATTACAGTCTCAGTATGCAGCTCACGTGAGTTTAGTTCTTATTTTGCAGTAGTTATTTTCTCTCATGTCTCTTGGATTTTTGAGGGAAGGAAGATGTTCCTTTGGCTTTGAATGGATTTTTGATTTTTCAAGCTTCTTCCAGAAGGGGCATCACGTTATTTAGCCTCATCTATGCCTACTTCATAGCTTTATGAATCTATGTTCAATTAATTGCTTTAGTCCCCCCTTGAGTCCTAGGCTCTATGGTGATTTGGCATCTTTAATTTTCTTGCACTCTTCAATTTACATAACACCTAATACATGGCATATTAAAAGAGGGTGCATAGAAGCTACCTATTAACTTGTTAAGGCTGAAAAATAGGGGTGTAAAAACAATTGATCATTATTCTGAGTTGTGTTAAATTTGAAAGGAAATAGAGCTCTTATGATAGTTTTGCAATTCATTGGACTAGCTCGTGAGTACTAAAAAGCATTCAAAAGCCAAGGCCAGAAAATAAACCCTAGATTCATTGAATAATTTTGACACCGTTGATAAACTATTTGTGCTACAAAACAGCATTCTAGAAGCTTCTAAACAAACAGGTACTGTCAAGGTCTATTTTGAAACAAGAAAATATTTAGTTAGACTTCATCATCTAGAAAATCTAAGTGTTTTGGTACGTAGAAGTCATAAAACCTTAAATTTGAGAATAGATAATCTCAAAGAACCCTAAGGATTTGGCAGAAGCTATATCCTAATATTTTATGATAGGAATCTCTTAATAAATTTTATAAATCTCAAATATGACAAAGATGCAAGCAGCAGAAGAAAACCCCACAATTAATCTCACAACAAAGAAAGCAGAGTAATGACAATATTATCCATGATAATGAAGATATTAAACCCTAGGAAATCAGTTGGAAATCCTCGAAAACTTTCAGCTAACCAAATTTGTCTTTCTTATAGGTTAAGTAAATGGCATAGGAGTTCAAATCTTAAGGATAAATTTACACTAGAAATCCTACATTGAGTTGTATTACTATTACCAACTATTTTACTTTGATGAATTTGACGTGGGTATTTGATAGTAGGAAACTTTTTGCCTATATCTATGAAATCTACTTGGCATTTGCCTTGGGTGGCTGCTAGTGTCTTCCAAGATGTCTTGAACTTGCATTGTAGTCATGCTTTTTTCTCTCTATTCTTTCTTTGTATATGGTCATTCGTGGGCATTAATACAAGTTCTTTTCTTCTTGCAATTCAAACTAAGAATTAATTTATTTTTATACTGGCCAGTAATTAGTTTTGGGTGAGGTTATGGCTAAAGATTAAGCACTCACAATGGTGTCAATGGACGAGTAGTAATACAATGGTTTAGTAATATATCTGCTATGTTTACCAGTTACAATCAAATAAACTTAATCGTCAATAATTATGGGAATGAGATGATGCTTAATTTTTTGAGAATAAGCACATAATTTATTCCAGCAGAGCACTGGGATAAAAAGAAAACACAACCTTTCATTCACTCGTTTCTTAGGAGAATTTGAGACTGTAAATGTCATGATGACTACATAAATAAAATGTTGTTGCCACTGATAATTAAAACTAGCTCTAGTAATCCATCATACATATATGGCACAGAAAAGCAAATCCCTCAGCTTCTGGTATTTATCAAACCTTTATAGGTAAAGGGAAGCAGACTTACACAAACCATTTGTATGTTAGGAGTTCTGTTTAGCACACTTGAATGCTATAGCATCACTACAATTGATATACATATACATCCACTTCCACATACGAGTGCACACAACTGCACTTGCACATGCGTAAACACCCACATATATATGCATGTGTGCACATGTATATGCACACACATTTGTATATTTGAAGTTGTTGAGTAAGCTTTATATGGTGGTTAGTATAGATTTCATGATAACATTGTATTTCTCATCTTTGTGTTTCTCTTGCCAGTGTAAGGTATGAGCCAAGAGAAAAAAATTTGAAAATTTGAAAACTGATTATGAGAGTTTTCTGCAGGCTTTTAACAAAGTTCAAGATACAATGATCAGGAACTAATAATCTTGTTATTCTCTTTCATCCCATATGTTGAAGATACAACAATCTGAATCTGCTGAAGAAGAAAATGGTAATAAGTAATACTTAGAAACACTCTCGATTGAAAAATAAGGAAATGACGAGAAATATCTTCTCACCAAATTTATGTGCTTAAGTTTTTTGCAATTGCTTTGTATATTGCCTTTGATAACATACATATTCTAATGAATTTTATTATGGAATAGTCTCTCCACAGCTTGTCATTTATATACTGTAGAAACCGAAGCATTATTGATTTTTTGGATTAAAGTGAAAACTACTTTTCAAGGGGACATTTAGAATTTTATGCTATTATTCAAGTCACTCTATTTTCTAAGATTATGTTGTCAAATTGAATTTACAAATTAATGTTATGTTGGAATATGCTTGGTATGAAGTAATCTCCTTAATTCGAGGGTGTCTACACATGTGTCAGGGAAGTTGGTGTGTCAAATTGTAACAGTTGTCTGTGATTGACATATTCTATAATATTGTGCTAGTCACACAAGTTTTTGAGATTAGGAATTTGGGCTTACCATTTTTTGTCTGAAATATTTGCATGGCAACTGGAATCAATGAAGGAAACTGCAATGCGAATCAAAGGGGGTTGGACTTGTTAGGCTGCATTCATCTAATATGTGTTCCAAAATTTTACGAATTCATAACAAGTCAGAAACTTGTTGATTTAGGTTCATCCCATTTGTTTCTCAAGGTCTCGAATTTTTTTTCCAAGATGCAAAATCTACATTTTATATATTTCATTGATAACCAAAGTGCATTATGATGGATGCCAGGGGGAAAGAGCAATGGTGGTCTTATGCAAATTGTTGAGGAATAGTACATCTATGATTTCTAGAACATGGTGAGCTAGTTAAAATCATAATAACAAAAATGATGAAATGAAGAAAACCACTTTTGTGTATCCTTTCTTTGCTCCTATTTTGATTTAATCAGATTTTTTTATTATTTTGGTTGTGAAACCCTTTACCATGAATTTCAAAATTTTGCAAAAAGACCAGTGTGAAGTACGAAAAGCATCATTACAAGCACTGAGTATTTTATCAATGTCAAGTTGGTGATAACTTTGAGTTTGCATTTGTAGGAAGAAAACCCAAAAGGCCCAAACAAGATATTCGTGCCTCTTAGATATTGGTTATACATATCACCAAGCAAGTAGGACTGAATACCATTGAGATCAATATTTCAACCTATCTTGGATAGCATCCCCGTTTTCATTGTGGAGTTCCTCGGACCATATTTTCCACCACAATTGTACACAGACTAAAAGCACTTAAGACCAAATTATACCAATCTATAGAGTTGTGCAAGTAGGTTAACTCATCCACAAGGGAAAGTGGTTCACTAGGTATTAATCATTAAAAAAAGGAAATTTCACAAGAAGGTTTCAGAGCTTGATGCAATGGCCGTTGCTTTCAAGGTGAAACTGATCCATTTGGTGGAGTGACATAGTGCCGAACATGGTAATTAGTTTGTCTGGGTCACCACTTTGCGATCGTTGAAAAGCATTAAAAAGCTTAGAATATATAGAACATGGGAAAGGACGTAGAACTCTGACAATGTTTAATCTCAAAACCACTATTGATTGTCCGGAAATTGCAAAATACAATTCTGACATAAACTCCGATATTATTATGCAATTTGTTTGTCACCTTCTGCTAACTCAATTTATCAGTACAATGAATTATGGATATGATTTTTTGATTCCCAAGGCAGAACACTTCATCTTCTCTTTAGAGTCTCCATTTCTTGAGATACTTGGATGTAAATATTGGGGTGCCTCACTTGAGAGGATAGAAGACTAATTACATAGTAAGACATTGCTTCGCATAAAATTGCGACCTTTTTGTAAATTACTGTGAAAAATTCTTTCCCTTCACATTGAAGCATATTTATTGGATTCATTTACACCTTTACTTCGATTCATTACTTGTAAAACACGTTTAAGCTTTTGCAAATCAGTATGTTGTGGCTCTAGGAAAATTCACCAATGGAAAATTCACCATCAACAATTCACCGTGAGAAAATTCACCGCCATGGAAAATTAACGTCCAAAAATTCATGCAATTAATTTTTTCGTTCGGTGAATTGTCATGGCGGTGAATTGTTGGCGGTGAATTTTCCATCGGTGAATTGCTGGCGGTAAATTTGCTGTATGCCGTATGTTGTCCATGTATTGCCATTCAAACTTGAATCAACATAGATGGCATGAAGTTTTCTATTGCATAATATTTGGTTTCTTGAAATTTTCTCATATCTGAATAACCGATCTGAACTTTAATTTAACAAATGTTTGAACACCAAAAAACTTGATATGTATGGTTGCCTATATTATGATATTTGATAATATCATCTATCTAGTTATGTATATATAATATCACATAGTTGTAAAGGCTAAAGAATCATCATAGTAGATGAAACAATCCTATTATACATGTGACTCTTCACTGTGACAGTTATATTAAGCCATGACAAAATCTACTGGCTGAATTTGGCCCTAGAGAGCTATGCTTCTCTAAAGATGAGGGTAACAAGATGGTTGGTATTTGGATACCATGTATTATGAGTTGACCTTAGCAACTTGGAAACCTGACAAAGCTAATGATAAAAATTGTGTTAAGGTTTGATGTGTTCTCAAATAGTGCCATGTGCCAACATTTGGCAGATATGGATTCATGATCTTGGAAGTACCATGGACCTTTGGAAGTGGTTCTTCCGTATTGAAGGCAATAAAACATTAGTTGGTGTTACCACATCCCTCCAGAATGCACTTGGTAGTGTTATTGAAGTTGAAGTTGTACTAAGAGAACCAATATAGGCAACGATAGTTTCTATATTGACTTGTTTATTAAAAAAATGCATGCATGATAACCATATCCAGCTTAAGAAAATTAAGTAGGTCCCTTCTTATATGCAACCTTGCAAATATTAAAATACAAGAAACTTATATATAAGCCTAAACTAAAGACAAAGCTTGCAAATATTAAAATACAAGAAACTTATATATAAGCCTAAACTAAAGACAAAGGGAACTTCTGATTTTCTTTAAAAACTTGTGTCTATTAATGATCACTTTCATTTTTTGAATGAATAGTTGATTCTTTCTTTCATTGTAGCCCTCCAACTACTAAAAAGTGACACTTATTGACAATTAAAGGTGAATAAGAGAAAATTAGATTCTTAATTTCTGCTGGACCTCTCAACAAATTGTCAAGCCAAATTAAAAAATGTCAAAGTTATCAAAAGAGATCAAATTCTATAAGAATGAATTATATGGTAAATATATATACAATTATGTAAAGAGGCGTCATTATTAACACCACTAGTGTCTTTCAATGGAGGGAGAAATTGTGCACCTTTTAAAGAAAGAATCAATAATGTCTCTGCAAGGAACATCAATATATCTTAAATATAGGAGCATCAATATGTATGTGTAGTGAGACCAATATATAATTGTAACTTATTTTTTTTTAAAGAAATTTTGCAATAGATATAGGAGCATCAATATGTATGTGCAGTGAGACCAATATATAATTGTAACTTGAGTTTTTTTAAAGAAACTTTGCAATGACAAGAATGCCTACCATTGTTAAAGAGATTCTACAAGTATGTCAACTAACATCTATAATTTGTAAATAATATTTTTTAACCCTAACATAAACTAAAACCCAAAATTCAATCCATTTAAAAACACTTCATTTTAGTGAAAAATATTTGATCACTCATCTAAAACAAAATCGAGGGTACATATGTACCCTTAAATCTATCCTCTTTTCTTTATTTGTGAACAAAACCATAATTGGTATATTTTTCTTAAACTTCAAAGAACATGTAGATTAAGAGATGAAAATGTGTAAACAATATGATAAATTTGAAATAAGTGTGATTTTGTACCATCAAATTTCTTCACCAATTAAATTCATCATCACCCTTGCCTCTACAAATTGCTCCCAACACAAGCTTTACAAAATGTACTACTTAGGTGTTTATCAAGTTAGGGCATTAGATATTTGCTTAAATGAAATATCAATGCATCACTTTTGAACCACCAATAATAAGGGAAGATGGCAATTATGATACCTTTTAAACTTATGTTGCTCAAATATATATCTCTTAAACTTCAAAGAAGAGGTAGATTAAGAGATGAAGATGTGCAAATAATATGATAAATTTGAAATAACTAATGTCTGATTTCATACCATTAAATTTCTTCACTAGTTAAATTCATCATTGCCCTTGCTTCTATAGAATGCTCCCTTCACAACCTTTATAAAATGTACTACTTAGATGTTTAACAAGTTAGGGCATTACATAGGGCATTGCATATTTGCTTAGATGAAATGTTGGCACATCATTATTACACCATTTATAGCGAGTTAAGGAAACAATTAAGATGCCTTTTTAACTTATGTTGGATTGGCACATCTAACACTTTCTTGGTATGAAAAATTAGGAAAGAAAAATTAGCAATGCCTTAGTTCACCAATGGATGCATCAAATTAATATTTTTTCCTTACAAAAATGGTGTATCAACTTTTGAAAAACAATTAAATTGCTTATAAACATCTACTAAATGATATATGATATGTAGTGTTATTGTGGATGCATAAAAACATTGATAATATTAATAAATCATGCACATGCAACATCATACCAAATTGCAAAAAATACATATACTTACTTCAAGGTTTTGAGGTTGATTCAAAATCCTCTATTTACTTTGAATATCAAAAATATGATTTGCCATTAAACTCCATAAGCAAACATTATATAAGCCAAGATACACTATATGGTAAAGATTACATGTGATTTACCCATGTTACAATATAAAAATTCCTTAAATCAATATTTTTAACAACTATTGTTAATCTTTGTCAGGTGGACTTGGTTGAATAATCCTCATAACACAGGAATAGTTAACAAAGTAAGCCTTTAGCAAAACAAGGTAAAAAGTGCAAAAAGTGGGGTTGATAGTTTTATTTTTGTGTAACTCCTCGCTAACACATATATGTATGATTACTCCACATCAAATTACATACATATATACATTATGAATAAAGTTTAAAAGGCCAAGGATGGCACATTGCATAATTATGTGGATATACCTTAGATGAAGCATCAAAGAAAAGAGTGGATGTTATGAGGTAAAGGCTCCCACTAAATGTTGAGCTAGCTAACTAATACCAATCCAACAACCCTAAATTTTGTGAAGGTTTCTACATCAATCTTTCAAAGATAGAGAAGTGATTATCACTACTAAAGAGCAATTGATTATTGCAAAAAGAAAATGTGGTGATGATTGTCTACATTATCAAAGTTATATAATCAAATATGGGGAGCTTGATTGTTCTCAAGGATTCAAATGCTCTTCCCCCAACACATAGTATGCTCATAATGATTCTTTTTAGCGCCATCGAGTTTCAAACATAGGCACACTTAATGTCAAGTAGGTTCTACAACTAGAATTATGAAATTGATGGAATTGTGTGCATATGACATAGTTGTGCCAATTGGACTTGATTGTGGATGTGATCTCGTCCTAACATCTAGAAAACTCAAGTTTCACTCATCATGGGCCCTTGATTACTAATCCAATCTCATCTTTTACTTTTCAACTTTGAGATGTCTTAGTATTTAAATTGGACATCGACCTAATTTCTAGGTTAGACCTAATCCATCTTAATCATTCCAATTTCTCTCACATATTACTTTGTTAGTTATTCCAAGCTTAGTTTTGTGAATTAATTTAGGGTTTGAATTGCATACATTTCACACTTTTACCTCTATGTTTTATGCCACATAGTGTGGATGTTATAAATGGATAGTTCTTACACTCATTTTGGCTCACTTATTGACCCTAAACCAAAACCATATGTTGAATTGTATTCTTTAGTTCAAAACATCACTATCCCAATTCCTAAAAAATATTCCTTGTTGGATTAGATCTCACCTATGATTTTGTCCCCTAGATAGACATATTGCCATTCTAGACACGGCTATTACTCATTGACCCACATCCCAAAATATTTGAATTGTGTTTCTTGTCTTGTATATTTAACATTATCTCAGGACACTTTCATTATTGATTAAGAGCATCTTGCCTTCATGAAATTATGCACATCATAGGAGGTAATTCACATCTTAGTCATAATCTACAATATTAGATACAATGATCAATAAATAACAAAATCAACATCCATTCTCAACTTTCCTATATTTTAACTTTGTCAAATCAAATGTAAATGTGGATAATTCCAAGAGTATGTACATCATTAATTAACAACAATTTAGTCTTAGTTAGAGTTGGAGTTAGCCCTAGTTCACCAAGCAATCATCTTTGCACGTCTTATCCACTTAGTTGAGTTCACAACATTTAACTAGGTCAATTGCTTCTATTTTAGGAGTTAAGTATTTGTGACTCTTAGTTACACCTCAATTATGCATATATGAAGAAAGGGTGGGTGTTCACCTCATTTGTGGGTTGTGGTGCATATTTGGCAACAATTTTTAAAAAATAGTATCTTATTATTCTATGTCAATTTTTTTTTACTCGTATGAATCATTTGAGTGTAGTAGGTTGTTTTTAGAATGGGTGATCTTGGTGAATCTAACAAGTTTATGATAGATTACAACCGCAACATAATTTAAAAGATACTAAAGTGAAGCATAAATACTAAGCTTCCAAGGTTCTAGATCTCATCTTCGTACCCCTCAATTTCCTTGTATTTAGCTTCTACAATGTGCTTAATTCAAAATGATATATCTTGGTTTGGGAAAATATTTGTGTAGATTAGAGTTATTTGAATGTTTTCGAATGATTGAGGAGATACAAACAAGTTATTAAGATATGATTTCTACTTATTTGTATTATTCTTCTATTCCTTATATTTAATAAGAATGATGTTATTGTAGAACCTTGTGGGAACATGCTTACATAAATTGAAAAAAATATTCTTTTGGCTTTTAATTACATGATGTTGTACGGTGTTTACCCTTAATGGTTTTATTGGATTTTTCATGGGTGATTATCATATATTTCTTTTCATTTATACATTCCAAATCATGCCAAGGGTTTGATATAATATAGTTTCTCTAATATGATTTTTTTAATGAATACATACATATATGTATATGTACACACACATATATACATACACACACACATATATACACATATACATATACACACACACATACACATACACATACACATACACATACACATACACATACACATACACATACACATACACATACACATACACATACATTTGTACATATGGATATGCATATACATATATACATACATATACATACATACATGCAACATGTATGTATATGTATGTGTATGTATGTGTATACATATACATATATACATACACATATGCATAGATATATAAATATATGCATGTGTATAATGCTTAGTTTTATGTGTAGACACTCAAAATTGTCCTCAATCTATAGTCCCATTCTCTAACTAACTTTTGTCTAACCCTAATTTTCATCTTA
>VDFB02371862.1:0-49724 GCA_007258455.2 Sequoia sempervirens
CTGATGGGTTGAAGGATTTTGGTGATGAACGATACAAGAACTTAAGTGGCAGAAATATGCACGTGCATAAAGTTTGTTTTAAAAGATGGATCACCTAGGAAGAATGTAGGACCAGGGCTTAAAAAAGTAAGAATGTTTTACGCAAAGGATGTAAAGGCCAAACAAGGCCAAATTATCAACCTTATAAAATAATTGAATCCCTAGACCAAAGTAATGATGGAAATATGTGTGATGGGTAAATGGGGTTCACTCTAACTATAAGGGGTCCGTAACAAATGAACCCAAAGGCATAAGAGATAATTGAGATGATTTGGAACCATCCATAATAGGGCAACGAAGGATTAGACCAAAAGAAAAGGGTTTAGACAAGGGGAAAATATACTAAGTAAAAACCCACCCCTAACATAAAACCCTAAACCCTATCCTTGTAACTCAAACCAAAAGCCA
This sequence comes from Sequoia sempervirens, assembly GCA_007258455.2. NCBI lineage: Eukaryota > Viridiplantae > Streptophyta > Pinopsida > Cupressales > Cupressaceae > Sequoia > Sequoia sempervirens. The sequence continues at coordinate 448 of VDFB02371862.1, forward strand.
CCAAAGTAAGGTATATTAGATTAGTGGAACAAGAAATTTTGAAGGTTCCACTAGTGATTCATCACTCAACTCAATTCTTAATAAAATATTAACAATAGTAGCATATACAAAAATGAACATCAACAATCATTTAATGTGTATCTAGTAGTTGAAACCAAACTTTTTCTTCACATGATAAAATAAATAATACAGATAATTGAACATCAACACATTATTGAATTTGATGTTTTTTATTGATTTTCACATGAAGGAATACATAGAGGCATTAGCAATGCAAAATCTTGCTCAAAGACAACTCTGCATAGAGCTAAGTTGGAACTTGGAAACTCATATTATTAAATATCAAATAACTATATCACCTTTTCTAGCAACTTCCACTGTTTAGGTGGTGTAATTGTCATTTGTTCTAAATGATTTTGTTTGACTTGAAGATTTGTTAACAATTCATGATTGAAATTGGAACCTGTCTTGAATTCTTTATTCAATTTTGCATTCAAGGTTATTAGTGGTTTGATGGAATCCAAATAGTTCACCACATCTAGGTTTTGAGGAAACTGGTCCAAATCAATCTGCCCACCCTCCATCTTTTCTAAAATTGTCTTTTCCAACCATTCTCATTTGTTATCAAAATCATCTAGAGCAAAGGTCTATAGGTTCCTTGCTTTTCATCCGACTTCTTCATCTGTTTACCTTGGATACATATTCCTTATTTGGCATTCTCAAACTTTTAGATGATAGATAAATGTGTTGAAATCGTTATAAATCCCTTTGTTTCAAATCATTTCATTGGCTGTATTGTTGTTGAACTTGATTCTGATTTCTCTAATTAACATATTTTTGTCCACTAAATATTTGTTGGAAGCTTCTTATAATGTAGTCTAATAGCATCAATTAATTGTAATATTTCACAAAAATGATGAATCCTCTACATTATTTCATTCTAGATCTTTTGTTTAATATTCCTCATTGTTTCTCTACAAAATGTAGTAACTTATTTTGGCAAGAGTTAATTTCATTTTTTAACCGTAGCTACGCCTCAATCTTTCATTTCTTCTCAATTTTGTTTTCCCATTCTTTCTAATTCTGTCTTAATTTTTTTGAAGTGGATTTTTCCTCATCATATTGATTTTTTATCTCATCTAACCTTTTCTTCAGTTCATTCGCTTCTCTATCAATTTGTTTATCCTCTTTGCTTTCTGATGCTGAGGTATATTTTTTTATTCTTTTTTCTAATTCATTGCTCTTGTTATCTATTTCTTTCATCTTTTCTTTCTCATTTTCTAGGTCTACTTGAAAAATTTCTATTCAATTCTACAACTTTTTTTTTGTTGAATACCCAAGATATTGAGAGGGGGGTTGAATTAGTATCCTCTTAAAATTATTGAACAAACTCCATCCAATTATTCCAATGCATATAGCAGTAAAGATAAGCAAGAGCATTAATAGAACATGAAAGCACACAAAACATGAACACCAAGATTTTTACATTGAAAATCCAAAATGGGAAAAACCACAGTGACGATTAGCTCACAATATAGTATATAGCCAGTTATAAGATATTACAAAGGGTGGCTCACTATTAGGACTCGTTTTCCAAAAAAGGGAGGCTCATTGCCTATGAGATACAATAACAAAATGGCTTACAGCCATAAAATGAACTAATATTGTTACACCTAACAAGTGTTGATTAAGTTCCTTTGATGCTCAATAAAATAACTTAAAACACTTCATCATCTTTGCATACTTGTCTTCTTCTTTGTCTCAACTTTTCACCAACAATCTCAAAACTATCCAATATATCTATATTATATATATGATACATCCGCAAGCATCAATTAGGTTGGCCAAATTAGATGCAACCCTTATTCACCAAAAAGATAACTGTCGGCTTCAAGCATGTATAAAATCTTTCCAAAAATAATTCAAATGTGTAGCATGCTACAACATGTCAACATGGACCAAAGAAAGGTCACACATACATCTGCAGTACAAAAATTAATCCATTACAACATCAACAATACATTAGGTAGGCTAGAGATAGACCTAATAGTAAAATGCAATAACAGAATGATACCAACTTGCCATACAAGCATCTGAGCACATGAGATTCTAAAATTATAAGTTTCAAACATCCAAAAACCATTTCCCAAAATCATAAGCAACAATAATCATCAGTGGAGGATTAGAGACCAAAATATTGGAGGATAATAACTGCATACCGGTTCAAAATACTGGATCAAACTTGAGCTTAAACTTGTAGTTGCAACTCATAATCATGGTGACATCAATGACAACACAAAAGCTGTATAATAGGATGTTCTTCTTCATTCTTCAAACAATCTCCCCCTTTGTCATTGATGGCAGCATGTGCAAAAAAGAATTTACAAAAACTCCTATGTACAATACACTCTCCTTTTCTCTTCATGTCCTTCACTCCCCCTTTCCTCATCACAACATTCTCTCCCCCTTTGACATCAAGGATAAAGAGTAGTCCAAAAAATATGAAAACTGCAAAACATTACCTAGAGGATGGTGAGCCTTGAAGCTCCTTGAGAATACCTTTCCATGTTGTCTTACCATTCTCCCAACTCTTCTTAGCAGTTATCAACATTCTATTCATAGATTCCAATTCCACCAGACTTTCTTTTGCATCATTTGGAGTACCTGGAGTTAGATTGATCTTATCTAATTTATCTGCATTTTACAAAGCATTGGAAACTGAAGTGTACTCCATTCTTACAAGGTCACCTAACTGACCGAATCTTCTGATGATATCTTCCTTCTGCTTCTGTAGAATAAATATTTTTTCTCTGTGAGCAGACATAGCATTCCAAGTTGTTTTGTCTCTATCTTTGGATGCATAGTAGGTACTGGACATAGTAGCCAACTAGGAATCAATGGAGTCCATGAGATCTTTAATACTTTGAGTGGCATCGAACCACTTTATGTAGTAAGAAAATATAGTATTTTCTTCAGAATCACAAGCCTACACAACTTCCAGACTCTTTTCCACATTGGTGTGTGCTAGAGCACACTTATCATGAAGTGCCAAAAGTATTTTCTCTACAATTTTCTCCTCAACCTCTTGCCTTTTCTTCTCACCTAGTTTGGAGGCATACTCCTTAAAGGAGTCCAATAAGAGTTTCAAATTCTCTACCAGAGTGAGAGATGTATCCATTGAAGTATCAGGTGTTGCATCCTTTAATCATGGGAAGTTGTAGAATTTCTGAAGCAATCGCCAGTTGGGACATGATCTGCTTGGATAACAAGCCTTTTAAAACATCATCGTTAAAGGATAATTTTTTAGAGGACCTTTGAGATTCTACAACCTACCTTTGATCTTCTTCATTCTTCTAGGCAGATTCCCCATTTCTCTCTTCTTCCTCTACTCTTTCTTTTCTTCTACCTTCTCTTCTTCTTCTACTTTCTCTTCTTCAACTTTTTCTTTGTTTCCTTCTTCGTCATTCCCTTCATCTTCATCTTTATCTTTTTCTTCTTCAACATGATCTGGAGGGACAATATGATGTTTCTATGGCTCAACTTCTTCAACATTCTACTTTTCTATCTCCACGGGATCATTTGCAACACCTGTATCCAAAGGGATATCCATATCATTTTTTTCTAGAGGAAAGTCTATATCACCTGTACCTGAACAAATGTCTTACTTTTCCTCTACAAAAAATTCTCCTAACTTAGGTACAGAACTGGATGGGAGTGCACCAAGCATGCCATATTTCTCAACCATACCCCTAATGGCTTCTACAATTTTTTTGCTTATTTTATTTATTTCTTCTCGTCCTTTGTCATTAGAGTGTCTACCCTTTTCTTCATCCAGAAAATCTTTGAAAAAACTTTCTTTAAGGTTTCCAAATCATTCAGGATCAAAGAGGACCCAAGTTTCTCAAATACATCATTTCTGATTTTTTCTTCCAATTGAATAGCTTATGATCTCCTCTTCATCAAGGCTTCCCAAATTTTCTCAAAAACATTGGTCTTGACATAATCCCAACTAACTTCCAATGTAATAACATATTGAATAATGGTTAAATTTAATGTTTGTCTATCCTCTCTACCTACTTGATCATAAATTATAGTAGTAGGTTGCAACATATCTTCAAAGTGTATCAAGCTATTCACCAAAGCCTTTAATATAAGAGGGGAACCAGGTCTTACCAATGAGGCCTTTTGTTCTTCCTGGTTCAGAGACACCTCTTCTAACACTTTTAACTTCTTTGAGTCTGGTTTGATGTGCACATGAATAGAAAATTACTGTCCTTCATCTTCTTCAAAGGATGACACATAATGAAATCTTTTACAACCAACACTAGCTTCCTATGAAGCACCTTCACCAGAGGACATACTTCCTCTCTTTTTTCTTACAATTTTTTTTTTTAGGGTCTTCCTCCTCTTCCTCTTGCTCTTCACAGATGCTAAGGTTCTTTTCCCTTGTAGCCTTTTCTTTCTTCCCTCTCTTGATTGGTGTGACTTGAGGAGTTTATTTCCTTTTACGAGATCTTGTATTGGGTCCCGAAGGAGTTGGGCCTTTTCCTTTACCAATAACACTAGGTTCTACCTTGATTGCATGAGCTGGAACTAGTTTTGAAGGAGCGGTCCTACCAGATATCCTTGGTCCTAATGAATCTCCAACCATCTATTCTCCCATGGCCCTTCCTTGTGCAATTTTCTCATTAGTGAAGCCATACTTTCTAAGCCTTTCATCTACCTTCTTTCTTATCATAGGCTTCCTATGCTCCATGCATACTTCCATAGATTTTTTTGCATATGTGCCAACTCTAGGTTCATTGGAATCTTTAGGACTTTTCAACAAAAATTTCACATAGCCTTCAACTTCATCCTCTGTAATCTCATAGCCCAAAGGTTGTATCTAGATAGTTCATGGTTCAACAAATTCAATCATGCATTCATTAGAGGAGACATGAAAAATGATATCATTCTTGTACTTTTCAACAACTTTCTTTGGAATCCTTTCTCTTTCATTCATGTTGCTCTTGAATACAACAAATAATGCTATTAGAGCATTATATCAAGCCTTCAAATCACCCAAATTATGCATATAGTGAAATATTTGATGTGCAACTAGTTTGGATGTGTCCCAAATCACCACATCATCTCTTCTGAGAAGTCTCCTAAGGAAGTAGAATATAAAACAAACAATCAAGGAGTTGAATTTAAAAGTGTATCTCTTCTCCCTTGTCATCTTCAAGTTCTGAACAATTGCTACTAGAGAATTTCACACAAATCATAATCTACACCATTAGCTGCCATGTCATAACTGGTGTACATTGTTGTAGAAAATATATAATTCTCTCTATTCATGAATTAGATCTTGCATTTGATCATTATTTCAACATATTTCACAACAAGATTGGTAATAGGATTCGTAGCAAGATCCCTTCTATCAAATGTAGCACCGACGAGTTCCATCACCACTTCATTCTTCACAGACTTCAACACTGGTACAGGTCTGGTATCATAGAGTCCAGTAACAACATTAATTGCTTCCTTGGTTATAAGATGAGGTTTATCAGTCCACAATTACTTGTCATGCATTCTATTGAGAGCTGGTTTAACATACTTATCGTCAATAGTGGAGCTAAAGTTAGGAAAGTAATTCCATTGATCCAACTTCTTCACAACAATATTTGAATACTTGGGTTTTATCAAGAAATCATCCCCGATGAGCTCATTATGCCATATTTCTATCAATTTTACATGATTATATTCCTCAATCTTAACTTGAATAAACATCCTAGTGTCTTTAGTAGGCATGACACCATGAGGAATCGATGAGAAGGCGCTCAAAGGTTCATCTTCAAAAACCTTCATAAAATATTTATTATAGGATGGTCTAGGTATTTCTATAAAATTTATGACTATAAGATTTGTCATTCTTCAACAAATCAAGCTCAAATGATTTCAAAAATATGAGTCACACAAACCCACAACAATACAAAAGAGTAAAATACCTTTTTTCCTTTGCAAAAAAAGAAAACTAGGGTTTGCACAACTCACTCTCCAAATCACCTCAAGAATGCTCCAAATCTCTCTACTTTCTTCAAATACATAAGTGATCAAAATTCCTTACACATTCACTTTATAAATCAATGATCTGCCCTAATTCACATTAAATGTGATAGATTTCAAAAAGCTAATAAAAACACTTCTTCACTGCATTGAAAAACCCTAATTTTCTCCACAAATGAACATGTCTACACCTTTTCTTCTGGTTCCTTTTGCATAACCTCTGCCTATCCATTCCTTAAAACATATATTCATGCCAAAGTTTGACACACCAAATATCTAGGGGGTTCAAACAATTTTTTGTTAAAGATCCCCCCTAAGATCATGTTGGGTTTAATTGCCGGAGGAACTGTCTACACTAGATGGGGGAACAAACTCATCTGATGTTTCTGGCTCTTTTTTCTTGTTCCATATCTTGTTTATTTCTTTCTTAATATCATTCTTTTCAATAGTCTTCATAATTTCATTCTTCTTTACCTGATTAGATTTTTTTCCCCTTTACTTTTGCATACTCTTGAAATGTGTTCAGGTTTATTACAATTGTAGAAAACAATATTTCTCTAGTTTGTTTGACCTCCATTACCCCTTTATTTGCACTGATTTTCTTTGTGTCTAAACTTATTACATGTATAGCAATATCAAACAAAATATTGATTCATTCTTCCTCCATTAAACTAATTCATTATCTGAGTTCTGCATTTGAAACTAGCTCTATGTCCAACCTTTTTGCATGCAAAACATTGTCTGGAGAAGGGACTAGCATACTGGTTTATTCTACTTCTACACTCTATTTCCCTATGACCAAATTTATTACATGAAAAGAAAACACCATTGAAAGATGGTACCTTTGAGCATTTGGTTGTTTGATAGGTAGTCTTCTAGCAAACTTTCTTGGATTTCTTGTCTACTTTCCTTTGTTTCGAGTCTTTTGATTATCCACTGTGTTTGAGATCTGCACATCCTTAGATCTTTCACTTGTTTCTATTCCCAAACCACCTTTATCTTTAGAGGCTTTCTTTCATGCAATCAACTCGTCAAGCTTGGAGGATCTTGTCTTGAAACTATCTTCACAAAGTTTTTCCTTTTCCAAATCTCTTTTAGGTTTACCACTTCTTGTTCAAGTCTTGTGCATTCATCAGACTTTCTTTGCACCACTGTATTTAGACAATCTTCAATTCTCTTCTTTTCCTCCACTTGTACCTTCAATTCGGTGACCTCTTCATTTTATTTTTTTAATTGCTCACTCACTTCTCTATGTCTTTCTTTGAATTTCTTCAATTTCTCTTTCAATTTCCAAATGCATTCATTTTCCTCATCAATATTTTCTTTCAAATCTCTATTTTCACTTTCAACCTTGTCAAGATCTTCAAGAGCAACCCAAATTTCTTCTTTATCATCCATTTGTTCAATCTTCAAGATCTTCCTCAAGCTTCTAGGCTTCTTCAGAGGAACCAAGCTCTGATATCAATTGTTGAATACCAAAGATACTAAGAGGTGGGTTCAATCAATATCTTCTTAAACTTATTGAAAAAACACCATCAAATTATTCCAATGCATATAACAGTAAAGATAAGCAAGAGAATTAACTGAACACGAAGGCACACAACACATGAACTCTAGAATTTTTATGTGGAAAACCCAAAATTGGAAAAACCACACTGAGGATTAGCTCACAATATATATAAAAAGTTTTAATATATTACAAAGGGTGACTCACTACTAGGATCCACTATCCGAAAAAGGGAGGCTCACTGCCTACAATATACAATAACAAAATGGCTTACAACAAAAAATGAACTATTAAGGTTACACCTAACAAGTGCTGATTTAGTTTCTTTGATGCTCAATAATTTTACTTTTAACACACGTCATCATCTTCACATAATTTTCTTCTTCTCTATCTCAACTTCACACCAAAAATCTCAAAACTATCCAATATATGTATCAAATACATCTGCAAGCATCAATTAGGTCGGCCAAATTAGATGCAACTCTTATTCACCAAAAAGATAATTGTCGGCTTCAAGAATGTACACAATCTTTCCAAAAACAATTCAAACATGTAACACACTAAAAAATGTCGAAATGGAACAAAGATAGGTCACACATACATCCACACTACAAAAATTAATCAATTGCAACATCAACAATGCATTAGGTTGGCTAGAGATAGACCTAATAGAAAAATGCAACAACAAAATGATACCAACTTGCCATACAAGCACCTAAGCACATGAGATTCTGAACTTGCAAGCTTCCAACATCTAGAAACCATTTCCCAAAAGTGCAAGCAACAATAATCATCAGCAGAGGATTGCAGACCAAAATACCGGAGGATAACTGCATACCAGTTCAAAATACGAGATCAAACTTGAGCTTAAACTTGTAGTTGCAACTCATAATCATGGTGACATTAATGACAACAACACAAAATTTGTATAATAGGATGTTCATCTTCATTCTTCCAATATTTTTGTCTCTATCTTTCTTTAGAAATGATGTGTACACCAATTCATTGTTCTTCTTCGATACATTAATTTTGTCATTATTTTTGAGTCCAGAAAATCCAATTGTAAACTGCTCACTTGAAATTTAGATCGATCCATCTAATTTGTTGGTTTATTTGGAACTATGGGAACAACAATTGTGTACCCCATGATTTCTTTATTTTTGTCAAATGTGGGCAATACCATGGTTGTTGCAAGCTCTGAAGTTACAACAAAAGGTCTCTCCATCAATTGCTTCTTTTTTTATATACAATTATTATTTCTTTTTAAACTCTTCAATGTAATCAAAACCTGGGGACATAGGAAAAATGGAATGCTTGAATGGTGAAGGAATATGATTACTTGTGGTTGCTAATGAGGTTGCAGCCACACTAACTGGTAGTGGGGGAGTTCCTAGAAATAACTCCTTTGTGGTGGAAATGGTAGTGTGACTTGGACCTGTCAAAATCCTTTGCCTCTTTTGTATGTCTTGATCACCTGGTTTTTGTGTGGTATCTTGTATTTTTTTCCTCTTGTGTGTAATTTTTTGTTGTAGCAAATGTTGACCACTACTAGTACTACTACCCATACCATCGCCACAAGTGGCATTGGCAATTGTAATGGGTTCTCCACCATGGGAATGTCTAAGTTGTGATTGTATCTAACCTTGAGGATTAGGATTTAAAGCTCTAATAAAATGAATTATTTCAGCTGTACTTGTATGCCCTTGGTCTACTTTATCAACTCCAAGGCCTCACTTATCAACATGTTTTCTATGGTCTACATCTATTACTATACAAATTATTTGTCCTTGGGACCCCAAACTGCCACCTCCATAACCCATTTTTTCAACCATGGTTGCTCCAAAAGTATATGCTTCTTTTGTGGCCTCACTTAAACTAGCTTTGAAATTGACATGGCTTTGTTCTTCCCTATCATCATTAGATTCATCATCAATTTCTTGATCTTCATGTTCATTGAGATGCTCTATATTCCACAATTTACTAAACTTGTGATCTTCTTTATTATCTCCATAGTCTGCAGGAGTTCTTAGATCACCTAGCTCCTTCCTCATAGACCAAAAGGTAGTAATTTTTTATTGTGACCAATTTTTAGCTATAAATTCCTTATCTAGAGAATCTAGCATTTTTACTCTACTAGATGGTTTATCACTTTTTTCATAAAAATTGTTGTACCTCTTGATTATCTTTTAGTACAATTCCATAATTTTTGTTGATAATTATTCAAAAGAAATACCTTTCTCAGCATCACTTTTCTCCATTGCTATTTTGACCTCATCCCAAGAATCCTTGTTTCTCAAGTTTTCAAGCAATGGTTTACTTTGATGTTGAATTCTACTTGTGGAATTCCTATTGGCCACACTCATCGATTTAATGGTGTCACATGGATCATACTACCAGTGACAAACAACATCAAAATTAAAAAAATTGAAAAGATCATGTGCCACACTAAATGCTTTTCTCTTGAATGTGAACCCTCCACATGAAAAATGTAAAGAAGGAAATAAGGTCCTCTTCTACTAATTGACAAAGTGTAGTTCATCAATACTCTGCATTTTCCTTACATATTCCAATGCAAAAACCTTTTCTGTCACATGTATTGGAATTTTGTATGGATCTTCTGATCCATAAAATCTTAGCATAGTATATTCCCCCATTAAGTACCAATCAAACAATTGTATTTCTTTTCCTAGTTGAATGCAATTTCTACATGACATAGGAAATCTAGGCATTGGAGTATTTGTAATTGCTTGATGCAATGGAGCCAAAAAGTAGTCTACAAAATGATTATAGTTCCTTCAAGAATCATGCATCCTTATCTTAGTGGTCCAATCATATACTAGATCCATTTTCTTTTCCTCAGCATTACTAGAGGGCTGAATTTTAAGCTTGTTAGTCTGAAACATTTCACTAAATTTGAATAGAAAAAATAAGCACAAGTAGGTTGTGAACCTAAATGTCTTGTTGGAACCTCCTTTTATCATTAAAAATTGTTTATGCATGGATTCGAAAATGTGCTCAATAAAGTTATATTTGACATGTGGAACACCATGATGGATACAATATACCATTTCAAGGAGGCTTGCACCCACTTCCCAATTGCTATCCAATCCAAGGCAACATGCTAGCATGGAAATACTATCTTGAACCCATGGTTTAAAAATATCAAAATCATAAGGAGGTTTATGATTACCTTTAATTTTTTTTCTAACTTGTATGTTATCATGAACCATTTTATTTATGAAATATTTTTTCTCCCTTTCATCCACTGCTTCATAATCACTAACAAGCTTTTATAGATCAATGTGGATATTTCCAAATTCTTCGGTTGTAAATTTGAACACTTTTCCAAGTTCTTCTACATTAATTAATAACAATTCTTCTTTGTTATTAACAATTTATCTTTTGTTATCATCATAATTTTGGGAACAGACCATGATAAATTATGGGCAAGGAAAACCTCATGTAACATCATGTGCCCTAATCGACTTACCCACTGTACATTGAAACTATTAACTTGCATTTGGTTTGTATCCTTATTCTCAGATGAAAATCTAATTTATGAGGTATGCCTACCATATATTTCAAGATCATAAGTATCATGGTATTCATTAGTGAAACCTAGGGTTTTAAGCAATCTAGCATAATGTATTTTTTTATTTGATTTTTCTCTACCTTTCCAAAAAAAATTCTTTGGTTTGCTAGTGGTACTGGTGGTAGAAATTATTATACAATGTGAAATTGTGAATTCCCTCTTAGTCCTCTTTAATTTTTCTTAAGTCTCTCAACCCTAAACCCAAAATTCAAAGTTTGACAAAATAAATTTTTAAGAAACAATGAAACCTAGCCATAGGAATTTTGTCTTTCACTTACTTGGATTTTGGTTCTTGAAAAGATTAATACTAATTGGCTTTGTTGGAAGCTAGAATCTCCCTAGTGCACTACAACAAGAAATCTTAAATCTCCTTGTGTGTTGACTCTATCACTTAAAATAAAATCACTTCATAGTAGAAAGTTGAGTTCACTTTTTTTTTTTGAATATTAAAGTGAATGAAATGTCAATGTGTTGCCACCGGATTACACAATTAGTAAATTACATTTCTATAATGACACTTAAAAATAAATTCTCAATTGTTGATCTTTGTAAATCTAATGGTTATAGGGTGATTCTGGAGGTTTCATTTCGCAAGCTTAGCACTCTATGCATTTCATTCTAGAATGAAACTACAACCATCCATCAAATGTTCATCAAACGGTTGAGTAATTTATGATATAAACAATAAACATGTGTTTTAAAGTTGTTTTAAACTTTAGTCCACTAGGATTTACATCAAGGCCAAGGTGTCGGTAACTTAATGTTGCAAAGGAATTAATGAAATGAATAATGATACTTGGAATTGGGGGAGAAGGTAAATGCAAAATTAGAAATCAATAACATTTTGGTAAAACCTAGCAAGAGTGACAAAAATAAAATGCAAATTTGTGACAAATGAATATGTGACTTGATGAAAACTTTCTTTTTTCATTTGTATTGCTTATTATTTGAATTTGCATGCAAATATTTCATAAATAGATAATACTTAATTTCTTAAAGGAAAAAACATTGATTCGAATAGTCATAGACAATGAACTAAGAAAATAATTCTTTACTGTAAATCTTAATGAATAACAAAGAATAACACAACCATTCATTTTATTACAACTAAATTATAATGTTACATTATTACATATCTTTTTAAAGATAAGTAGAGTATTCAAGATCTTGTTTTGTATAAATGGCATATGTCACTTTACATAGACATAGTAGATTCCAAGCTACTGCTCATGAAAATGGATTACAAATTGATTCCAAGCTTTTGCTAATGACAATGCAATAAAAATGTCACTCTAAAAATAAATGCATGGGTCTTTCCAGGCCAACCATGCTAGTGAAATGGGAGTTGTGAATATACAAAATGTATTTATTCTCCTTAAGAATGAGAGTCATGTAGAAGATGAGGGGTAGTAAATATACTCCCATCTTTTGCACGTAGCTTCCATGCACTGGGATAGCACTTATCTCCATCAAAGCTCCTCATCCTAGTTCAAAACTTGCCTCAGAAGTCAGGTAAACTAGATCAAATTCTTTCCAGTTTGACCCATTCTAAACTTGAAGGAAATTGGTCTTTTACTCTATAACTACATAACTAAAGGTAGGAGAATTTAGAGTATCCCTAATAATACCACATCATCATCTTCTCGAATCTATATTAACCTTACAAAATGAAAACTTTAATGATAATTTAGAATATTGCACTCAATAGTAAAGTCTTTATCCTTCAATGAATTATTTCAATTGTGCTCACTATCCCTATTTATGGGCCACCAGTGCCACTACTAGCCTAATCCATGTTTACTTGTGATTCATGTCATGTGTGAGGTTGGGTATAATGATAATTGTGATTTGTGAAAATCAAAAAAATAACTTAATTGGTTCATGTAACTTAAGCCTTACATTTACAATTAAAATGTTTAATTTGATTGATGTTTGGCTACATGAAAACTCTACCTCAACTTGACAAGCTATAAAAATCTGATGCAGGAGCATCCAGTGGTGTAAGGGTAATATTGCATCACCCAAAAATATGCTTTCCATTTATGTTTCCTTTTGTTAGATTTTTCTAGATGTCTTTGCATTTCTGGATACCCTTTTCATCGAATAAGAGTTCCCCACTTTCAGAACTGCTTTTTCTACTTTTTTTGCTCAACTTCTATTTTTAGTAGTTTTGAATTTGAAGGCGTGATGACGAAAAAATTTAAGGGAAGGTTCAAGATGGAAAAATAAGCACGTTGGAAAAATAATTAGGTCAATATCATTCCCGGTTTGAAAGTTATTCAAGTTTCAATTTCTATTTTTTTGCCCTGAAAAACCTTCTGAGTCCAGTTTGAGGCACTAAATAATCTTGCACGGTCTAAAAAATAATTAGAACTAGTGGAGTGGGTTCTTATCACATTCTTCACTCTGAGACCTTTCCAATGGTTCAAACAATTCAAAAAATAGAGTCCTGGATCAAAAGTTATGGCTTCTAGAAGTTGGTCAATTTTTGGAAAATTGTCAATTTTGGATTTAGGACTCAATTTTTGAATTTCAAATTGTAATTTTTGGCTCCAAACCAACAAAACTCATAAATCAAATGTTTTTTTGGCTCCAAACAAAAAAGGGGCTATTTATGGGCTAGTTTCTGATTTTTGGCTAGCCTTTTTGGGGGAAAAGATCGCTTACTACGAAAAGGGGAATTTCTGTAGTTTCTGTAGTTTTTTGTAATTTGCATGTATTACAGAGCTTGAGGATTTGAGATCCTCTACATGTAAGAATTCCATATTTCTAAATAAAATATTATTCTCTATTTTTTGTGTGTTATTCTATGTTTCGAGTTAGCACCCTCGTCAAAATCGCCACTCAAATGATATGAAATCGTTACAAATCTTATTTTGATTGATCATTGGATTAATGGCATCATCATCTATAGTACCTCATGTAGTTTTCAATATCAAGCTATCCAATCAATCGCTTCAAATGTACATATGGAATTAATCTGCGCCACCGCCCATAGTACCGCAACCACACTTTCTTCAAAAAGATTGAGAATTAAATGAAAGGTAGAGTACTTTGAGGCATTGGAAAGAGAAAATTAAATGGCTTGTTTTACCTTAATCATTATTAATGTCCACTAATAATTCACAATAAATTTTTCTCACTAATGATCAGAACTATATGTTGATAATTACTATTAGTTTTAAAATCTACATTTTTATATTGAACAAAGAAAAAAGGATTTACAAGAATGGAGCCATGAAAAGTATTTTAACTTAAGTAGCTAAAGAGTGAAGTACATACTACATAGCCAGCTTGGCCAAAAATCCACTAACCATGACAAAAATACAGTCACAAAATACATATTACAAGAACTATTATGGGGTTATAGATCTCACAATACTGGTTAACAATTTTTGGCCAAACTAGACATTGAACTGATTTTTTCTAACTAAATCTTCACTTTCGGGCACCTATAGTGGCTAAACCATGAGGAATTTGAAGATGATGCAAACTAGTGATTTGTGACATTTTTTCTCTAGATTCTAAGTATATTTTCTTCAAAAAAAAGTTGAATCAGATTGCACTTCTTTTTCCATCTTCGAAAACTAGTTTTTTTCAGTAAACACCATTTTTGAGTGATGCTCACTATATACAACAAAAAAATTTTCCATGAAGGATAAAACTCTATTTTTTTCAAATTTATATTTGTAACTACGTGATATCTAGCACTTTCATTTGGTTTCATAGTGTTTTATTGAATATTTTTTCCTTAATCATGTTTTTAAGTCAAACCAAATACAATTCAGACATAGGCAGACCGTATACAACATAACTTTTTTTTGTATGTATCAAAATTCAATTTTATTTTTTTTGTTGGATCAAGGACTTAAATATCTAGTGCATTAATATTTTTCAAATTTTTTTTGATAATCTACTATTTTTCCACGTGCAGAACAAAGAGCTTGATTTTTGGTGAAAAAACTACATTCACAAGAAATAACAAATAAATATAATAATCAAATTGAATGTATTTAAAATTACACTTTTTAGGAAGCTTATAATAAGGAATACATACAAAAAAATAAATTTTAAATGAATTCATTTGATCCCCCAAAAGATAAATCAAAAGTTGTTTTTTATCAACATTTTGATGGGTGTAAAGTAGACTCCATTATAGGTATGGTTTAAAACTAGCAGGGTTCTATCCAAGGGGGTTTGATCTAAGGTGGTTTGATCAAACCCTATTCAATTGGAATTCTTTAAATGAAACTTTTCAAGGCTTAAATCATTATATTTTCTAAAAATATGTGATTTCAACAAAAATCAAGATCTCCGAGAAAGTATAAACCAATATTGTGGGATCACCCTACGTTGTACCATAAAATACAGACACATGACATGTCACATAATTCATTACTATTTTTTTTTGTAACAATAGTTGAGGCCATCAACTGGGTGTTTGAGTAGAAGGTGAATTGGAGTTAATAAAGTAACAACAAAGAAGAAAAGTGAATCACCCAAAACCTATTGGCAACACAAGGACATGCAACTGAGAGGAGGGGGTGAATCAGTTGTCATAGAAATTAAACTTATTAAACTTATTAGACTTATTCTCAGATCTAATATATAAACATGAAAGCATAAACCAACACCACATCAACAGCACACATAACACCAAGATATTTTATGTGGAAACCCTGTTACAGGAAAAACCACAGTGGAGGTTAATCCACAAGATTATACCTTGTTAAAAGTATAAAAAAATAATAAATGGGAATGCACATGCATTCAGGCACACTTCCTAGAGATCACTACTCAAATACAACAAGGATTACTACCCAAAGGAAGACACATTGTCTTACAAAAACATTCAGATTACATCCACAAGATTTTGAACTAAAAAAATAACATCTACTAATGCCTGATTATAGTTCCGGTTAAGCACATTTGCAACATTCTTTGCACTTTGTTTGATTCTGCTCTTCTGCACTTGAAACTTTGTTTGCTTTAATTCAGATCGCAAATATTCTTTTTGCTCAAGTGAAACTACGCATAATCGATCAATAATTATTTTGACTCACATTACATCACAACACATACCAAAATGATATAAACAATCTCTTATATATATCTACAACAAGAGATTTCAACAATTACATGTTGGCTTGAACAAATTAATAAAATGTGTACAAACTATCAACTCAATCCATAAACATTTACTAATGTGCACCAACCAAACTTGATCACAACATAGTGAGGACCCAAATCAAAATCCTTGAACATGAAAACACCTTAAATAACATCTACAACATGCTACAATCACCCTGTCGGCCATGATAAAAAAAACATGACCACACAAAGGAAAATCACTAATTGTGAGCATAACGATCAATGTGGATGTGTAATAAAGATAGAGAACAATCTAGAAACATCCACAAGCATCATGAATCACCATAGAAGCATCTGTAACAACTCATCTTACTAGAATTGCAACATCCTTTATTAGGAACACCAATTGAAGCAACAAAAAAACTGTCAAAACACAGACACTCATAACACGATCAAATCTTCATGCGGATCTTTGAAACTTAACGTGGATAAACTAGATATACTAAAAAATAAACCCTTTAATCCTCCACCTCTTATCATCAACATACTGAGCTAGCCAACATACTAAACTTCATTGCACCACTAACAATCTACAACTTATTTTATTACAATTTTCTCAATATCCTCGACATATACAACCTTAATGCGAATAGTGTTGACATCAATGAAAACCACATATCAAAAACATCGAAAAACACCCCCCTTTGGAATTGATGGAAACACATGATGTGAAAAACACCATCAATGCAACTATCTCTTAACACTTTCTCCCCCTTAGATTTTGACTCTTCTCCTGAGATAATTCACAAATTTTCACGACTCTTCTCCCCCTCTAACATCAATGACAAAGATAATGTGTATCTTTCTCCATACAAGCTCTAAACCACATTTTTGAACATCTGACTACTCCCCCTAAGTAGCAGCCACCACAACATCAATTTGGATCATAAGATATGACTATGAAATGCACAGACTGATGCAAGTCAATGCATCTTAGTTCTGATTAGGAGGGGTAATCACCCCTAGCTTCCTTCTAAGATACTCAAAAGTATCCTTAGACAAGGGCTTGGTAAATATATCTATAATCTATTCCTTAGTAGGCACATACTCCAATCTGACTTCCTTTTCACTTACCTTTTCTCTCAAAAAGTGAAACTTGATAGATATATGCTTGGTTTTTGAATGGACCACCAGACTCTTATAAATGTTAATTTCACTTGAATTATCATAGAATATAGCAATAGGCTCATCATACACAAATCTAATAGCTTCCAACATCTACTTCATCCACAATGATTGAGTAGAATTGTTAGGAGCAGCAATGTATTTTGGCTCTGTAGTAGATAAAGAAATAAAATTTTGCTTCTTGCTTAACCATGAAATCAACTTATTTCCCAAGAAAAATGCGCCACCATTGGTACTTTTTATGTCATTCACATCTCCTTCCCAATCAGTATCACTAAAAGCACTCAAAGTAATGTCGTCTTCTTTAGGATACCATAGGCCAAAATCAACTATTCCCTTCAAGTATCTAAAAAATCCTCTCCATAGTTGTCACATGAGATTCCTTAGGATCAGCTTGAAATCTTGCAACAATGCATATGACATTCATGATATCAGGTCTAGTTTGAGTCAAATAGACCAATCCACCAATCATCAATCTGTATCTAGTCTGATTTTCTTTAGGTGAATCATCATCTTGTGTCAGCTTACATCCAGTCACCATAGGTGTACCAACTAGCTTTGAATCTTCTATACCAAACTTCTTTAGCAATTCTTTCACATACTTGGAATGAGATATAAAGATCCCTTTATCTAGTTGAGTAGTTTACAATCCCAAAAATAATTTTATCTCTCCAATCATAGACATCCCAAACTCACTTTGCATCTCATCAGCAAACTTCATGCACAAACTACCATCTCCTCCAAAAATGATATCATCAAAAATGACTTCAACAATCAAATCTTTATCATGATCAATCTTGAAATATAAATTACTATCAACAATACCTTTATTAAATCAAGGCTTCAACAAATAATTATCCAATATGGTATACCATGCTCTTGGGGCTTGCTTGAGTCCATAAAATGCTTTCTTCAACTGACAAACCATATCTCCTTGATCAGTCAATTGAAATCCATCAGGTTGCTCAACATACACTTCTTCTTCTAGTTCACCATTTAGAAATGTTGACTTGACATCCATCTAATAAACCTTGAAGTTTTTGTATGTAGCATAAGAAAGAAATAGTCATACAATTTCAATCCTAGCAATAGGGGAAAAAGCTTCTTTAAAGTCAATTCCTTCCATTTGAGAATATCCTTTACACACCAATCTTGCTTTATTTCTAACAACTTCACCTTGCTCATTCAGTTTGTTCTGAAAGACCCATTTGGTTCCAATTACATTTTTGTCCTTTGGTCTATGAACAAGAATCCATGTATCATTCTTCTCAATCTATAGTAATTATTCTTTCATTGCTTCCATCTAATTTTCATCTTTCAATTCTTCATTGACACTATTAGGCTCAGTCTTTGAGATCAAATAGTATTCTTCTGCAATTCTTCTCTTGGTTTGAACACCTTTGTTCTTATCACCTATGATCTAATCTTCTAAATGATTAAGTCTTACATACCTTGAAGTCTTAGGATGTTCTTTAACTTTAGGCCCTTGTGATCTCATTTCTACACTTTCACTAGTTCCTTCCTCTTGATTTTCCTGATTCAACAGAATAATCTAGACTTGATTTTGAGTCTAAACTTTCTTTCCTTTATTTGAACTATCATTTTGATCATCTGACTAATATCCATAGGTTCTAGATGGTATAATTGTGTCTTCATCAACCTTGACCTTAGCACTCTCAATTAATTTCCTCAATCTCTTATTGTAGCACCAATAGGCCTTGTTTTTAGCAAAATAAACAAGAAATATTCCTTCATCACTTCTAGCATCAAACTTTCCTATATCTTGATCTCTTTTGATAAAGCATTTACTCCCAAAGATTTTGAAGTATTTAACAATAGGCTTATGGCCATACCATAGCTCATAAGGAGTCTTACTAGTATCACCTTTGACTTGTACCTAGTTGAGTGTGTAAAAAATAGTACTCATAGCTTCTCTCTAGTAGATATGAGGAACATTTCCTTCTAGCATCATAGTCCTAGTAGCTTCTTCAATTGTCTTGTTCTTCCTTTCCACACTCCATTTTGATGAGGGGTCTGTGGTGCAGATAATTGTCCCTTTATCTCATGCTCTTCACAAAAAGAATTAAACTCACTGGAAGTGAATTGACCACCTCTATCTAATCTCAGACATTTAATCTTCAGACCTATCTCTGTCTCAACCATAGCCTTAAAGATATTGAATTTCTCCAGAGCTTTAGATTTTTCCCTTAAGAAAGTAACCCGCATAATTTTAGAATAATCATCAATAAGTAGCATGACACTAACTCATTTGACTGCAAAATCTGATGAAAATTTCTGACGAAAGATGGATAATTAGATGTATTGTTGGGTACTAGTGATATTTAATGTGCAATTTTCAATTTTTTTAATTTTATCCTTGACGTTCCCTACTTTTTCATCGAAATTGTGATAGAGTTTTCATCAAAATTTCGATGAACATGTGAAGTCAAAATTTAGGCTGACATAAATAAAAAGTGAGCTCAACTATTTATTGTGACAGCGTTTTTCTATACTTACGAATTTTCTCTACTTGCGAATTTTCTATACTTACGACAGCTTGTGGAGAACTAAGGATGATTTTCTTGGGAAAAAAAAAAATCAAGAAGCTATCACCAAGTTGAGGGTAGTCATTGTCCTTTCCTAGAATTCATTTGTGAAGTTAGATTTGTACTTCCAAGTTTGAAAATCATATTTTAAAGTAACATCTCATCAGATTTCATTTTTAGACTTGTGCATTTTCAGAGTTGCATTTTCAGATTTTCTTGTGCAAGTTCAATATTCTGATTTTAGGAGTCTAACGGTTGGAAATCATAGTAAAATCAAAATTTAATAAGTTTTGGAATTAGCATTTTAAAGTGTTTTTGGGGGTCATTAACTTCATATTATCTTCTCTTTTGCAAGGGTGGTTGTATGCCGAATTTTTTTGGTGTTAAATATTAGAATTATTAGATTTTGTTACTTGTCTATGAATAAAAATTATTAGAGTGTGAATTTGATATTTTTTGAAGATCTAAATATTCAAGCTTGGTAAAGAAAAATCATGTCAGATAATATTAGTCCAGAACAAAATGAAGAGACACTTGATAGATTGTGGGCTAGATTGAAAAGAAAGGGTGATGGGAAATGTTATTGTCCTTGCAATAATTGCAAGGGCTTAAAGACGAGATGACTTTTAATCACAGAGAAAACATTGTAGGCAACATGGTCACGTTGAAGGGGGAATGATTATTGTCCATTGGTAATTTGTTCATTATATGTGTTTATATTGATTGAATTTGTAAATGTTTATATCATTTTTAACATTTTATATATATATATATATATATATATATATATATATATATATATATATATATATATATATATATATATATATATATATATATATATATATATATATATATATATATATATATATAAAGTTACTTGATCATGATCATGGTTTATTTGTGTCTATCATTATTATAAAGGTGGGGTGCCCTAGGGCACATGATATGGATTATCATGGCCTGAAGAATGTGGTTTTTCAAGTGGATGAACATGGATCTATGAATATCGAATATGAAGTTAATGATCCTATGGAAGAAGGTGATCATGCACTAGAAAACACAGTTGAAGATGATGGCACAAATACATTGGTCCATGACACATTTAGTGGCAGAGCTGATCATGATAATTGAGATGACTTTGATGATGTTCATTATTTACCTGTACTTGAGAAGGAATACAAGCCCCTTTATGAAGGCTTCAAAACAACTCTTCTCTCTGTTGTATTGTTGTTGAACATGAACTTGAAGGTTATGAATGGTTTATCAAACATAGCAATCTCACAGATGTTAAGGTATGTCATATATGTCATCTTTTTTCATCTATTTTAATTGTTGTTAGTTCATCACTAGTAAATAAAGGATGAAATATGTACCATTAATATTCTTTATATTAACAAAAAAAAATTGTAGATTGATTGGTGAATTTTTGTTACCACCATCAAATATTTTACCTCACTCATACCGAGATTTATCTGGCATTATGAAAGATATCATAATGGAGTATCAAGCAATAGATGCATGTCCCAATGATCATATTATATGTCATAAACAACATGAATTTGCAACAGAATGCCTAGAATGTCATATTAGTAGATATCAAATAGATCAACTACCAAAAAAGGTGCCTCACAAGGTTCTTCGTTATATTCCTATTATTCCATGTATGCAATGATTATTTAGGTGTGAAAGCTTAGCACAATTTTATGGATTACCATGTACATAATAGAAGTGGAGATGACATTCTTTGAATGCCTATGGATGGTTCTGCATTTAAGGAAATGGAGGAAAAATGGCCACACTTTAAAGAACCTCATAATCTTAGGCTTTCATTGGTAGCGGATGGTGTCAATCCATTTGGAGAGTTGAGATCTATTTACTAGGTGTGGCCTATTTTTGTTATCAATAATAACATTCCTCCATGGATGTCAATAAAGAGGGAGCACATAATGTTGTCAATGATTGTTCCAGGTATTTGTTTACATCAATTTTCTTTAACATAGTAGCATCTCATTTTTCTTATTTGTTGCATAATGACATATTTTTTTCATTCAATAGTCATGTAAA
This sequence comes from Sequoia sempervirens, assembly GCA_007258455.2. NCBI lineage: Eukaryota > Viridiplantae > Streptophyta > Pinopsida > Cupressales > Cupressaceae > Sequoia > Sequoia sempervirens. Next base: position 22,481 of record VDFB02371862.1, read on the forward strand.
TTAATTTATATATATTATAGTAAAATGGTTATAATAATTATGTAATGTTTATGTTCATTCAACTAGGTAAGTACCAAGTTAAAGATATGAATGTATATATCGAGCCTCCTATCGATGAGTTACTAAAGTTATGGAATGGAGTCACTATGTATGACATCTCTAGACCAATAGGACAAAGACAATTTCAATTCCATGCAATGCTTGTATGGACAATTCATGATGCCCCAGGGTTAACACATTTTTGTGGTATGTTATAACATTTGACTGCACTTTAACAATATTTAATTTTGTGAAATAGATATCATAAATACATGTTTTTAAAATAATCTATTCATTATATATAATTATAAAAATTGACATATTTAATCCAATTATATATGATCTTCCAGGTCTTCAAACAAAGGAAAATTTGCATATCGAATTTGTGGTCCAAAGATGAAATCACGTCGTTCAACAAGTTTAGGAAGGTAGGTGTTTGATGAGTGTAGACACTTCCTCCACATAAATCATAAGTATCAAACTATTGAAAAACATTTTTTCAATGGGAAAGAAAAGACTACATCAAAACCACAAAGAATGACATGTCGCCTATGGAAGTTGGAATATAATAGATTAATCATCAAGGTTATACATCAAATCAAATTGTTTATTTATCATATATGATATGTTTTGAATTTATATTTTTATATTGTGTTGTGTTTACTCATGTTGTAATTGACAATTATTGTTGTTGTTAATTTGTTTAACTTATATGCTTCATGAAGGTTGTCAAGGCATTAATGGCCAGCTTCCATAGGGACTGAAAAGTTATCCCAGACAATTTAGTAGGTTGCCCTACTATGAGCAACTATAAATTGTGCATTTTTTTGATACAATGCATATCAGAAAGAATATAATAGAAACGTTATGGAAAATATTGGATGGAATGCATGACAAAGAAAAAATTGTCCAAATTTGTAGTGACATTCAGGAAGCTAATCATGCAATGAAAAATTTCATTCAATTAAATAGCATGATGGAGACCAAATTAATATAAGTTCCCTTCCTTGGTTATTAACAGAGTAGCAAAGTAATGCTATAAAAGAAGTCATACAAAAAAATTGATTTCCCACAGGATTTACTGCGAACATAAACAATATAATAACAAAGAAAGGTGAATTTGGGTCAGGGATGAAAACACATGATTGACATACCTTCATTAAGGTAATTATTCTAGTATATTATATACACTTGTATAATGCATGTACTTTTCAGTGTATTATGTTTACTAATTTTGGAAAAATAATGAAAAGATCAGTTTATAATTATTGTAGTACATTCTACCTCTATCTCTCCCAGAAAACTTCGACAACAATTTCAAGCAAGTTATATATGATCTTGGAAAATACATGAGGTAAGTAGTGATATTTGTTCAATTTGTTGTATAGATCTTATAATTTCCATTTGTTTTACTTGTTATGTAATTTATTGTATATTTGTGTTAAATATCATTAATATATTTGCGCCTTGAATCACTTGTAGATTGTTGTGATCTAAAGAAATTCATAAATAAGATATAAATTATTGGAAGAGAAAAATTCCTCATCTAATGTGTGAAATAAAAAAGTGTCTACATTCGACATTTTTCAATGCACAAGAACACTACCTCATACACCAAGTTGAGGAGATTGAATTGTGTGGACCTATACGCGCAAGGTCAATGTGGATGGTTGAGAGGCACTTGAAATTTTTGAAGGCTTTGGTTAGACAAAGAGCACATCCCGAGAGTTCTATGGTGGAAGGATATATGGTATACCAAACCATGGTGTACATTACTAAATATCTTCCTAAGTTTGTAATAAAGATCCATGTAGATTGCATTTGGGATCCCAACTCCATTAACAAATTTGAAGGGGAGTTCCTGATGGGGAAAGGTAGATTGAGAAAAGTGAGAGGTAATTATAAGATGGTCATGGAGATTAATTGGAATACATTTTACATATGGTTTTTATGTATATTGTACTTATTTAATTATTAATCTTCAATATACATCAATTATAAATTAAGATCGTATACTGTGGTATTTAACTAATTATACATCATTTGTGAATTTAATTTTTTTTTTATAAAGTTGGTCGAGAGTGGGATGCACTACATTTGTATGTCACAAACAATCTTGATTGGGTGACAGTATGGATTGAATGATGTCAACAATCTAGTTGCGCATTAACATGGAAAGGTGTGGCTTCATTGGTTGAAGAAGCTCATCATAATGGAGATTCCAATGTTACACAAAGGGAAATTGATTTAGCATATGGTTTAAGAAATAAACAGGTACGTATAAATATATTAATCACCCATATTATTTAATTATTTTTCAATTATATTGATGTATATATATGTTGAGATTGTTTTCTTTGCATACATTCAGCCAAGAATAAATATGTTTATCAATTGATGATATTGCAATAATTTTTACATGCTTGACATATTGCAGGTGAAACACCACAAGGCTATGTGGTGCAATGGTCATAAATTTCAAATCAAAAATTTTGATGACACAAAGAAAACTTGTGATTCTATTATAACTGCAGTCTTTTAGATGACTAATGTTTCATCTAGAAGCGACATACATCTAGAAGTCTTAGAAAATTGATACTATGTGATTTTGAATGATATACTTGAGTGTGACTTTAAGTACTTTAGATTAATTCTATTCGTCGTCCTATGGTACAAGCTACGATTGAATGAAAATGATCCTGAGAGAACTTTTATTGAACATGATAATGGATTTATCATGGTTAATACAAGGTCGATCGAGCGGGATGGAAATGAGCCCTATGTTCTTCCAACCCAATGTGAGAAGGTATTTTACTCAAAGATTTCAGGTAAACCGGGTTGGTCATTTGTTGTTAGAAATGATCCAAGAGGAAGGACGGTAAAGTATAATGTGGTGGAAGAATAAGATACCAAAGAACTAGAAGATGATGTAGATGATGTCCCTGATGAAGATGTCAAAGAGGAACTAGATCATGATGATATCATTAAAGAAATCCATATCTATGTATATCATCATCATTATCATGATCATTGATATCATTAAAGAAATCCATATTATCATGATCGTCATCCATATTATCATCATCGTCATTGATATCATTAAAGAAATCCATATCTATGTATCTAAATGTGTATTTCTAAATGAAAGTGTAAATGCAAAGAGAATATGGTTTTGTAGTGTTATAGATCCAACATATCCATAAATTAATGTAATTGAAATTCTAAAGTCTTCAACAATATAATATGAAATTGATCAAACTATTAAACTACATGAGAAATAAATGAAAATAGTAAATGCATATGTATGTGTACATTTGTAAATGTAAGTATAAAATAAATAAGAATAATGAAAATTATAAAAGAATACAAGGGGAGACCAGTGCCTTATTGGGTATATGGAGTCTAATGAATATCTGCAAATGTGGATTTCAATAATGACAATAATTCAAACTATCAAGACAAATTTTTTTTACAACTTGTGTAAATGTGCAAGTGAATAATTGACAAACTCTTCTTGAGATAGAATGGCAATTCTAGTTATGTGATTCTTCTTATTAATCCAACTAACACTTCCCAATTTATGTGATTGATTAAAATATTTTAATCCCTACTTGAGAGAACCGAATAACCAAATCACACATATATAGCAAATGTACAATGATAAACTGAGTATAAATTTGTTATATCAATTTAAACAATAGAGAAGCATCAAAATGGAGACAATCAAATAACTGCATAAATTTAACAAACAACTGATACCAAAATATTAATTTGCAACATAGATATCTTCATTTACTCCATCAAAGTACATGCATCTGAGTCTTTGTATATGAAAGAATTTTTCTAGAAATCTATCTACTGCATATCTCCTAACTCCTATATTTGTTGCATTACTATGGAACAAATATAAATACATCAAAACTTGGAAGGGACATGTCCCTTCACAATTTTTTTATTTTACTTAAATAATTAACACAAGAGATTAGGCTCTATTTAGCCATAGATGAACATTTGATAAATGATCTAGATAATCCTATTGTTCATGAGTATCGACATCTCCTAATGTGTTCTTGGCTGATATTTCCACCTTTATCATCCTTTCGTTGTGCTCACAACTCTCATCCAATGTCAAATCCTTCCCTGTAGCATTTTCCAGAATTCCCTACAACATCAATTCACATTCTTTGATCCACTTGGCTTTCTCTTTCAACTTTTCTCCATCTTCAAATAGTTTAGGTAGTCCCATATTCATAACATCAACCAGCCTCTTTGCATCTTCTCACAGCTCCTCATAATAGTCTTTATGTTTCTTTATAATTTGGTTACTTATACCAATGGCCACACTATTAGGAACATCTCTTTCATTTAATTCTTGGAACTTTTCTTCAATCCTTCCATCAATTCTCTTATGTTCCTACCTTGTAACATGGTTCTTTGAATATGCTCCCCATAGCTTATTCAACCAAATCATTAAGTTGGCCTGCCTTATTCTAATTTTTGTAGCGAGTGTATCATATTTACCCTGTGAATATGCATTTGACTCCTCCCAATGATCTTTTACCTGTGAGCTTTCACCATGTGTTATTAATTTAGGAGTTCCCATTGTGACTCCTAGCATGTCCTTCAAATGATCATTTTCTCTCATGATCCTTTCATTATTCATTTTGTACATTTCCTTTTCTTTTATCAACATTTGTATTTGGGATTTATTCAGCTTTTCCACATTAATCCCAATGTCTGCAGTCGCCATAGGATCTACCTCTCAAACCTTTAGAGTCATGACATGTCCAAATGCTTTCTCAGTATCAATCACCACTGAATTTCTATGAGGTGCATACAAGGCCCATATCATGAGTGATCCTTCATCCAAGTTATATTTGGATCCAACATATATTTTTGTCACCCCCTCCAAACTAAGCTTGTGTGTGGCACTATTATCCTTTAAGAAGCTATCAAACACCAATGAAAAATTCAAATCTAGCCTTGGAAAGATCATAACTCCAACATCCTCTAACATTTTCCTTCCTTTGTCAGGGGTCATATTATCCATTTCTCTATCCACAGTTAATTTCAAATTATTTAGTAGCTACTCCTCATTGCTTGGTGTAATATTATCAACTGTCTCCCTTATCTCCTTGCCCTTTTTCTTATACAAGAAAGATCTGAATTCTAAAGAATTCACAAATTCATTGTCTACTACAAATGGCCTATATTCCATCTGTTTGGTGTCTGTATCTTGGCTCTCTTCAACACTTAGTTCTCTAGGAGGGCAGTTGTAATAGTGAGTTTTAATCTAGAAATCCTACTGGGTAGGTCTCGTGGCATATCTTCTCCAATTTCCTCATCTCCAAAAAAAATGGAACCATGTATTCGACAACCCTTGGTTGTATTCCTCCACCACTCTCTCTGCTTCCTCTACCTCCAAATTTTTAATCATGTCATCAAACTGATAAGGCACATGATCATATCGTCCAAAGTTTATCCTTTGTTTGGTAGAATCGATATATCCCTCTGGATCAAAACCTTCTCTTGGTGGACCCTTATTCATATTATACTGCATTAATTTGTTAAGGATCAAATCATATCCTTCCTTTGCAAGCACAGTAAAATCACCAAAGCATAGAGTACTAGGCATAAATGCATGTTTTATGAATGAACCAAAATTCATGAAACTAGAAAAATCCATTTGTCTTACAATTTCCAAATATGCAATCCTATCTGAGACTGTTTTAGGAAAAATGAATGGATAATCCTCAAAACCAAACACCCTTACCAAGTAGCATCTTCCAAGCAATACCAGTCTCCCCAATTGTGATCAATTGGTCCATTAAAGTCCTTAGGTTTGAGGAAGCATTTTATTTCATTAGACAATGAGTGTGTACAAGGATGGCTGTAGAATTCTTATACTGGCTTTACAAAATATTCTTCAAAATACAAGAAACTAGAATTAGCAAACCTACTGTCCCAAATGGAAATCCACAATTGAATAGGTAACAATTTACCCTCTTTATCAAACTATGAAACCTTCAACTTTTTTGGCCAAATCCCTAACACTTGTTTGAAGTACAATACTAGATACGTTAAAAGAGAATAATGCCTAAGGTGCAGAACAGGGGATTTATTCTTGATTGCCACCAATGCTAAGTCGAGTCCCTTGGAGACAAATGAAGTATAGTTGAATAACCTAGAATTATGGCATTGAATGTCAACAACAATTACCATGGGAACAATGGAAATATACTCAGGAACTTCCATACCCAACACTTGTCCTAGACTGAGAAATATGTATATCTCATATAGGGCTTGAATAAGTCCACATGGAATGGAGGCACATCGCCATCATCAAGTGGGACAGTTTTACCATCTTTTTTAATTATATGTAAGGGAAACCTCCAACCCTTGTAAGTGGTGTCCATTCTCCAAAATTCCTTTTCCAACTCTTCATTCACAATTTTCTCATTACACCAACCTTCCAACTTATAAACCTCACATATTGAAGCCTCTGATATGTATATGAATGGTTTCCAAGATGGTCTGCATATGGCCTTAAGTTTTAAGTCATAGTGGGTGGCCAGCAATTTTACTAGCTCTATATTGACAAACACATTAGGGAAAACAATTTTTCCCAAATTTAGATGCCACATATTACAAACTAGCTCAAAACAATCTCTTTGTTGAAAGTGGAATCTAAACAATTCATAGCCTCTTATTGGGGTCCAAATATCTCCTATGTGCTTGCACTTGTCATCCAATTTATCCACTTCTACCTTGAGTTGTGCGGAGCGCCTACCTCTAGACCTAGATCCAAGCAATTGGTCAATTAAATCTCAATTCAGCTTTTGTTCAGCACCCTCCAGCTCAATTCTAGACTCAACTTTCTGCTTCTTACTCTTAGGGTGATTGCTCTCACTTTTTTTTTACCTTTCAACTTCCCCGAGCTAGTGGCTTCCATATTACTTGCTTAAAATTGAAGAAATGAAAATTTTAAAATGCAGAGGACTTACTGGTTTCAATTGAGGTCTTTCAACTGAAACAATTCTCTAGCCCTTTGTTTGTCTCCTTGTTTCCTTCACTACCAATTCACAATAATGTTCATTTTGCAATGATTTCCTTTCAATTTATGAAATTACCTGTACTTTGTAGTGCCATTAATGTTTTAACTCTAAGCACGAATGTAATAGATTTTCAAATTCCTTACTATCACATCAAATGAACTAGTTGGAAAGACACCTTCAAACTTTGGGTGATCTATACATTAGGCCCCAAGCAACATTCACTGAATACTCTGCTGATTGAGGTAACGCTCTACACATTTGACCGATGTTAACATTTGTCCCATAGACATTGCCAAGAGTTACCCCGACAGTCATTTTGGTTCATTTGTTTCTTCATCGGCTTGACTTTTAGTATCACTAACACATTCAGTGGTTCCTCCAATGTTATAAGTCTCACCAATAACTTTTCTTTTGGTCTTGAATATGTCGCCAGAACTCCTACCGATATCCTCTTGTCAGTGTAACTTAGTGGGTCGGGTGAACATTCAGGATTTACACTAATGGCACATGTCTCGCTGATATATTCCCAATGCTCCTATAGGTGGAAGAAATGATGGTCTCGTCGATGAAACTTCATTGGTGAGACTTAAACATTCGAGCTAGCATATATTTTTCATGCCGAGATGACTTGTCTTGCCGATAGATTCCCTTCATCGATGAGACAATAAGCCAATCTCCCCGATATGTCTTCTTTAGTAATCCTAGCTTTGAACACAAGTGTAGGTGATCTTTGAATTTACCCACTGTCACATCAAATGTTCTATCAAAAAGACAATTCAAAATTTGGGCGATCATTTTATTCAAGCTTGACTAACGTTCATTAAACATTCTTTTGGTTGAGGAGACATTATGTCGATATCATGTAATCTATCCATCTGATTCATATAAATGTCACCAAGAGTCACCCCGACGACTATCTTGATTTGTTTGTTTCTTCATTGGCAAGACATGGTGTATTGCTAAGACATTTAATAATTTACCTGATGTTATAAGTCTCCCCAATGATTATTCCTTCTATCTCATGTCACCAAGACTCCTGATACAACTCCTTGTGCTTTGATCGGTGAGACAAGAGAGGCTTCTTTCCGATGGAACTTCATCGGTGAGACCTATATGCTCGGTATGACCTTTTCATTTCACCCCGATGAAACTTGTCTTGTTGACGAATCTCTTTATCAGTGAGATCACGGACCATGTCATCTCGATGTGTATCTTCTTATGTAATCCGATTGGTGTGACATTTCTGTTCTTTCGCCGATATACTAAAAATTAGAATATAATGATTTATGAATCAGAGAAACCTGCACAAATTCTTGCCTATATGGGTTATTTCTAAACTATATTTTGGATGTTTTTCATGATATCAAATGGTCAAGAATGATGTGATCATATGTGACTATGATGGATTATACTCAAGATAAGGTTTTCTTTAGGGAATCAATGAGAGAAAAATCACTTGTACTTTCCCTTGAAGTATGTTTAATAACTCCAAAATGGGTTTCTAAAACCATCAAAGGTCTCTCTGGTGTTTTGGGAAAGTTTTGAGTTATTGGGAAAAAACTAGGTTTGCACTGTTACAAGGATTCAAGGAGTCAAAGTGTGAAATCTGACTTTTGTTCTTTGTCAAGCTTTGAGAGTTGTTTGAATTTTTTAAATTGGTCATTCTAAACTTGATGGAAGCCTCTTAAAGGAAGGTTGATAGGTTGGTTGAGTTGAACCTACTAGTTCTAAATTAGGTAGTTGTTATTGCTAAGGTGGATCACTCCTTTCTGCGAAGGCCATACACTTATGATTGGGTCAAGTGTTCTTTTCTTTAGAAAATTATTATTTCCTTTTTGATAGGTTATGATTTGATTAGATGGGTTATGAAGCACTTATTTGAAAAAAATATCTTTATGCAATAAGTATATTGGCATGAAATTAAATATGATTTGTATTCCAATGTAAAAACTACAAAGAATGGAAACAATTCTTTCAACACATAAACTATTATGTAGTAGTCAATTAAAATGAAAAATCTTACTCTATATTAGTTAGGGTACACAACTAAGAAAATGATCTAAAGTGACTTATTTATCCTAGATGAACTAAGTATATAGTATACGAAGAAAACCAACAAACCCACAACTATCCCTATTTTGAAGGAGTTTAGTTTTCTCCCCTTCCTGGTCTCACTAATATTGTTTAATTATTTTAAAGAGATGAAGGGTCATAACACAAATTTATTCAACCCAATAAATATCTTGGTTAATGAAACTTGACAAAAGCAAAAAAACAATTGCTACATTTGGAATTTCATGTTTAATGAAGAGTGGTGACAATAATCTACTTATTGTTTAATAAAACACTATTTTTATAAGAAGGCTTGACATTAGAAAGATAAGTGTTACTTATAGTTTAATAAAACACTATTATAGTTTTACCAACATATATTATTGTATGCTTGCATGGATTCTTAGTTAATAAATGGGGAGATAGAGATATATGGGGAGAGAAAGAGAGAGAGATAGAGATATATGGGAAGAGAAAGAGAGATGGAGACATATGGGAAGAGAAAGGAAGAGAGGTGGAGATAGAGAGTCAATGGATAGGGGGGATAGGGAGGGAGAGATGGTGAGAGATAGAAAGGGGGAGATAGAGAGGGGGAGGGAGAGAAAGGGATATAGATAGGTAGAGGAGGAGAGATAGGGAAGAGGGGGAGAGAGGGAGAGATAGGTTGAAGAGGAAAAGAGAGAAGAGAGGGAGATAGATAGGTAGAAAAGGGAGAGAAAGAAGAGGGGGAGAGGGAGAGCGATATGTAGAAATGGAGAGAGACAAAAAGATAGGGGAGAGAGGGAGAGATAGCTCAATATATATAGAGGGAGAGGGAGATACATAGAAAGGGGGTGATATAGAGAGATAGAGGGGGATGGTGAAAGAGATAGAGAGATCATGATAGAGGTAGAGAAAGATATCGATAGAAAGAGATAGAGAGAGGAGTGAGAGGGAGATAAAAAGAGAAATAGACATAGAGATATAGAGTAGGAGAGATGGAGGGAGAGATGGAGTGAATGAGATAGAAAGGGGGGAGAGGGAGAGATAGCTCAATAGATAGAGGGGGGAAGAGGGAGTGACATAGATAGTGGGAGATATAGAGAGATAGAGAGCAACAGGGAGATATATCAATCACCCTCCCTATATCTCTATCTATTCATCCTTATCTCTTTATCTCTCTACCTCTCTCTATCTTCTTGTCTCCCTTTCTATTTGTATGTTTGTCATTATCTCCCTTTATATATTTTCTTCCCTATATTTATCTTTGTCTCCTTAAGTGTACAATGGGTATATTGAAGAGGTCTTAAAGGAGAATTATAATATCTTTAATCAAATGGCATACTACCTTGAGCATAACTCCCCAAGGACACATGCCATCCTTGGATTCTTGACATGAAACAACCAATCAAAATTTACTTTCTCTCTCTCATATTAATACTATATTAATATATATTACTATTATATTAAATATATATTATATTAATTATATTTTGTATTATATAAAAATATACTTATTATTAATTATTAATTAAAATAATTTTATATGTATTTAATAATTTTGTTAAAGAATATAATATATAATTATAATAAGTTGAATAAAGATATTATTTATTATGTAAAATATAGCTAATATATACTTAAATATATTGTAGATTATTAAAACCTAGCTAAATGGTGCCATAATTTTTAATTTAATTAACATACTCTAAAACCTAATGAAACTAGGTTGTAGCTCGTCAAATTGGAGAAGTGAAAGGTCAATATTAGTGCTAAGGAAGAGTTTGGAGTAGTGAAAACAAGGTTAGTGCCAGTGCTGAGGAAGAGTTTGGAGTTAAAACAAGGTTAATACCAACGCCGATGAAGAGTTTGGAGGAGTGAAAACAAGGTCAATATCATCACCGAGGAAGAGTTTGGAGGAGTGAAAACAAGGTCAATACCAGCGCCGAGGATGAGGTTGAGGGCACTCAGGGAAAATTGACGACCAAGGGACAATGAGTACTGTAAGTTTGGCACCCCCATTCTCTTTAACCTGTAATTTTCATGCTTAGTTTCCAAAGATGTTCTCGTACATTGGCACCCCCATTCTCATAAAATGGTATAAGATAAGCAAGAAAAAAATAAAATAGCTTAGTACTTCACATTTTTATTGACTAGCCTCAGGTCTTGGAAAAACTCCCATAATCTACCCACATCTTGGTTGAGGTCTAGGATTTCATTACACATAGCCTTCATCGCATGAGCCTAAACCAATTGTAGACTTAGCCCAAGTATATGCTAGGCTAAGCTAGATCTAATGAATGGAAATAGAGGCATACAATTCTTCTTTAATACCTCCAACACAAACATATGCAAGGAAAGGTCTCCTCCCTTCTTGGTAGTGATAACCTCCTCCACACACAACCCTTAAAAATTATAAATAGAGGAATATAATCTTTGAAGAAATCAAAGTTGATGCTCTCCTACCTAATGTAGTTAGTCATTTTATCCTTACAAACATTTATAGTGATTACTAGAGGCACATAGACCAATTCTTCATAATAGAAGAACTTGATCATACTTTTCCAATGATGGAATTATAAGAAAACCTTAGGTTAAATGAATAATTTCTAGCTAAGTTCTTTAAATCATGTCCAACCATATAAGAGAAGACCGTTGCTATGTCTACTTGGATATCATGGAGAAAGGATCTTTGGGCCCTTTCATCAATCAAGGTATTGTTAAATTTTAACACCTAAAAGTGATAATGAAGAATCTTTCCTAGGATGGTGGCCATCCCATTATAGCTCTTAGAGTTGTTAGAGATATTTTTGTTTCGAAGTAGAGATATTTTAAGTTATCAAATCCTACTATGATAGGTCGAATATATGCATTAGAAAATGAGCAGCAAACTAAAGAGTGCAAATAAACACCAAAACAACCTACACCTCAAGATTAGCCTAAGTTGGAATCAACACAAGATAAAAACAACAAATGAAACTTTATACCTTGTGTCGAATAGATCCTTTGGTTGGCCCTTCGATCTTTGATGTGTATGCTCCTTGGATGGCAAGATATGCAAACTCGATGATGATGTGAGGATGGATGGAAATGGATGAAAGCATGAAAATGGCTAAGTGTAGATTGAGAAATAAAATTGCAAGAGTTTGGCTAGCAAAATGATCTCCTCCCAAATGAGAGAAAAGAGGGGATATTTATAGGAATTTTGATAATTCTAAGAAGAAATGGACAGTTGAGATTGATCCCAACATGGCCAAGATGTAGGGCTATGGTGAGTTGAGAACTCACAAGCCCTCACATCTTCACATGTGGCAAGGGGAGAGGCTTAAGAAAGATGAGGTGGACATGAGGTGTAAGAGAAGTACATGACATGGATGTACTTCAAAGGACCATAGGGATTTGGTCAAGATATCCTCATAAAGGATGTTCTTGTCCCATGTGGGTGAGAGGACATGTGGGAAGAAGTGAAGGAATTAAAAATTCCTTTTGAGTGCATTAGGGGGATTAAAATTGAAATAAAAATTCACATGGGAAGTGGAGTGCCTTGTCCAAAAGGGGAGGCCTTTAATAAGGTTGACCAAGGACACATGTCATAAAGGACATGGGGAAGAGAATTTAATGTTCCTTGAAAGATGAGAGTGGAATTAAAAATTTCTCAAAAGGACTTTGGGAAGACAAAAGGAATTAAAAATTCCTTGGGGGATGGGAAGAGTTGACTAAAGGGGGTGATTAGACAAGTTGATGAGGGGTTAGAGGAAGGTTAGGTGGATAAGAAAGATTAGAGGCCAACTTGCAAAAGTTGGAGGATGTGACACCTCTTAATCAAGGATTATGCATGTGCACATCCTAATGATGAGATTAGAAGAAGGATTAAGATTAGATAATAAAAGATGGAGGATGTGACATAAAGGAAATTAAATAAATGACATATTTATTTAATTCATTTGATGGAAGGAGGATTAAAGAGATAAGGTATTATTGATTAAATATCTTAGGGATTTGGAAAAATTAAAGATATTAATTAAATAATAGCGATATTACTTAATTAATGTGGATAAGGGCATGTTTAGATGAAAAGGGATAAATTTGGATAAATTAAGTGTCCAAATTTAGGTGTCTACATTTTTCCCCTCTTTGAGATGGTGTTATGAAGTAGCATCATTTCAAAAATTATTAAAACATAGAACCTAGAAGAAGATGGTTAGATTGGGAAAGATGCCCCAGTCATTCCTTTGAATGATTAGGAAGGGAAAAAGATGATGAAAATTAGGGATGAAGGATGCCCCCTCGAGAGGACATATGGGCTCAAGAGAACATGGGTGTGCTCTCGAAATGGATGAGATGATGCAGGGGGAGTTGAAGAAGATGATGCAATGTGATGGAAGATTGGGAGGGGAGCGTGATGAAGGATGAATGGATGGGGGGATTTTGATAGATGAGAGGATGAAGATGAAATGCAATCCAAATGCAATTTTCCATCGTTGGAGCATTTATTTTTGCTATATAATAAGACACAAGACGCCAGGGTATGAAGAACCAAGGCGGATTAGTGTCTAATGCATAAAACACACACAATAGACAAGAAGGCTATCCCAACACCCCAAAGTCATGATGACTTTGATCAGGCTAGGTATTGGGATAACCACAAGCACATAAGGATGCCCCAGCATAACACAAGACCTCAGGGATCTTGGTGGGTACTACGTGAGACAACTGAGAAGACAAAGAAAAGATCAAGATGCACCCCTATGGTGACGAGTCAAAGCACACCATGATATGATGGATCAAGGCGACCATGAAAAGTGATGATGGGGAGCTCAAATGATAAACAAAATCCAAAAGCATCAAAAGATCACAATTAATTTTAAATGTCCTTTTCCATAGGATCAATCAAGGGGATGGATGGGATTGATGAGGTCTGTTAGGAAGGATGCATCCTATTGAGACCGATGATAGATACTAAATTAAAAGATTGATATGACACAGGATATTCAGAACTGATTGGATTTGATGATACAAGTGAATCTCATTTGTTAAGATCTAGCTAGATAGGGGCATAGCTTGATGATGCAACACGAGATACATGACACAAGATAGGAGACTGACACATCCTAGCGACCTAGGGGCTCAGGGGCTAATCAAAGATTAGCCTTGCCTATGTGGAAGCACAGAGCCCTCGTAGTTCACCAAAGGTTGACGACAGACCATGATGGAGATTTCGACGGATGACCAAGATAGGATGGAGAACAGGAGAAAAGTGGACAATATAGATCGATGATGGATGATAGATGATAGATGATAGATGATAGATGATAGAGGAGTGGATGGACAGAAAAGAAAGACCGATGATGGAACCCCGGGGGCAAATCAAATGATTGACCTTGCCTACGTGAAAGCGCAGGGGCAACGTAGTTTGATAGAAGGCCAAAGACAAGTGATGGATGAAAGACGATGAGATAATCCTAGATAAGGGGATAAAATGATTGGACCGACATAATGGGACAAGATAGACCTATTGGATTGGATTGGAGGATATTGACTATACAAAGCTTAGGGATGGGATAGTTATCCAAATCATCAAAGATGAAGTGGGCGGATGACATGCCATATAGATGAATGATGAAGTGATAAGATAGATGACATTGGATTGTATGGGGAGTAGCCAATGACAAGGGATTAAGAGATGTGATGTGGATAGAGATAAATGGACAGGAAGATAATGATGGGGAGATGCAAGGGATACTATGATGGATGGGTAGGGGGATAAGGATAGGGAGGTTAAAAGGATTGTGGGGAGCGATTGGAAGATAAGGATGGGGAGATGGAAGGGATTGTTCTGATGGAATGAATGATGTCTCCAAGGATTGTATCACAAAGGAAGATAGATGCCCCCACTCTAGATATGTTATGTGCGATGAGGCATGAGGGATGCAATAGAGAAGGATAGGAAAATAAAGGAGTGAGATGGATGAAGATAGGATGCACGGATAAGGAAGGGAGATTGAGGGTAGCATGATAGGTGGATAAGGAAGGTATACGAGTGCGAATGACAGTTGGGATAGTGTGCAGATGAGGGAGAGGTATGCTAAGAGGTGCCCAAAACATGCTTATATGTTTGCCCCATTGTTATCAAGATCACAAGGAGGATGGAAGGATTGGGATAAGTGAGATATGCCAAGCAAGATGTGTAAGCTCGATAGAGTGGAGGGGATGGAAAAAAATGATGTATAGTAAGAAGATGGGTGCATAGCCAAAAGCGTAGTAGGAAGCATAGCGGATGGAGGGAGCACATATCAAGAAGCTACCCCTGAGTGCAGATGGGGATTTACACATGATGCATGTTTGCCAGGTTTTCATCATGGTACTTATCCAAGGCGCTTGGTTGCCAAGTTTTCACCATTGGATGGATTATTTCTCTTTACTATTTTATTTTTTGATTTTTTATTTTTATTTTTATTTTTTTGACTTTTTGGGATTTTTGGAGTTTTTGGATAGTATGCAGAAGGAGATGGATAAGGATAGGGAGGCGAATAAGTGGATTTAGAAGACATGCGATAAGGATATGGATGAAGGACTCAAGCATCAAGTTCTATATCAAGTATTAAGAGCTCATGTTTGAATCGACTGTTGGATGTTGGTACAACCTTATGAGGATAAATGGATTATGCAAGAGGATGAATTAGAGGGATTTGATGGGGGAGATACATGGGATAATGGGTGGGATGTTGGAAGTGTATGGATGGAATGATGGGGTGGATATGTGATGGGGAGATGTGTTTAGGACCAACATTGGCACATGTGGTGGTGGATGTGAAAAGATAAAAGGATTAATGGATGGAGAATGCGGGGATAATGGAGGAGACGAAATAGTGAATTTTAGGACATAGGGACCCAAAACAGACTTAGGAGATGAAAGGGGGGTATGATTAGCTTTTGGATTAGCAACTTTGGATGTTCTTACAGATTTTTCATTTGATGGCATTGCATCTTTTTTCTTTGGGATCCACATGGTTTTGATATTTTCTTTGGTGGCTCTTTGCGAGCTATAGATTTGATTTTGATTTTGGATTTTGTTTTTCTTTTCTTTACCATGTCTTTTAGAGGGGACATGGGAAGCTTTAGATTCATGTGGGTGTTTATATTGATGTATTTTTCCTCTGGCATCCAAAGTGATCGTACTAGCAATGGGATGGGTGTGAGAAGATAGATGATGTGAAGTGAGGGAGGTAGGATTATGAGGATTACGTGTAGATGGAGAATGTGTAGGTATGTGTCTTTGTTGATCCTGATTAGGATGTTTATGATGGATGACATGGATAGGCGTTGGATGGATAAAAGGATGAGATGGAGGAGGTGATTTTGAGATATACGGACCCAAAGTAAATGGAGTGGGTGGAGGGACATAAGAACCCAAGATGGATGGAGTAGATGAAGGATGGGATATGGCGGATGGAGGGATGTAAGGACTCAAGATGGATGGAGTAGATGAAGGAGGAATATGGATGGTTGTTTTGAGGTGATACGATAGAGGAGGGATTGCAGCATATGATTTGGTGGAGCAATGGGAAGAGCTGACATTTCTTTTGGAAAAGTCTTGTTGAGGATGTCTAGAGGTTCTACCAATGTGTTTAGATTGTGAGTCTTGGGGAATACATCCAAGACCTTGCATGAAGATTTGTTCTTTGACTTGGATGGGCTCTAAAATACCTTTCTCATGAAGGCCTAGACCTTTTCCTTGATAGTTCATGTTCTTGAGCATTCGATCCATGATAGGATTTTTGTTATTCTAAAAACATGATGCGAGTCCATTATTAGGTGGGGGATGATGGGTGGTATATATAACGTACTTTTTCTTCTAAAAGGAGGCCACCATGGAAGAATGTGAGAGTACCAAGGGGATATGCAAGTGGTGTGGGGATAGCATTTTTAGGTGATGATGGGGATCCGAGAAGGAGATGATGGGATAGCAGCATTTGGATGGGTGGTATCTGGAGAGGGAGTAGGGGATATGATAGGATCTGATTTTGTGGTAGCAGGCTCATGCAATGGAGACGGAGATGGAGCGGTAGAATCTTGAATTCCAAGAGGATCATGGAATTGAATGGATAGGGGACTGTGATCTTGCGGTAGACTAGATGGGATGGTAGGATCTTGATCTGGAGGAGGGGATATGTTGGCATGCTTTGGATCAAGCTCTTGGCATGACTCATCGTGTGCAGAGGCATGATAATGGAGTCATGGGGGGACTCTTCAAGTGGGGAAGATGGAAGGATGGAAGATTCAAAATATTCCTGGGAATGGATACTAGGAGTGGAAGAAGTGGATTGGATTTGGGTGTCGTCGATAGGTTCGATGGCTCTCGGAGTAGGGGGTGGGTGTTCAATGGATTTGGTATATGTGATGGTAGGAGATGGGGATTCAGTGGATTCAGAGGATGTGATGGTAGGAGATGGGGACTCAATGGATTCATAGGATGTGATGGTATCATCAATGATAGGTGTTGGATGGAGAAGGGTCTCGTCACTAACGACCATGGATGATGGGTTGGGATGGCATGGTTCCACTACTGCAATGTGTGGAGTGGGGGATGTTTCCTTTGTTATAAGTCCTTGGAGAAACTTGAATACGCTAGGTTGAGATGGCGAGGTGGGAGTGGATGAAGGTTTATGGATTAGTGGACTAGGATTAGATGGAAGATTAAGACTGGATGGAGGATTAAGGTAAGGATATGGGCATGGGGAATTAGGATAGGATGACATGGATGGTGGATCGTTGGTAGAAGATATGGGTGGCATGTTGTAATAAAGATATTGGGATGGTGGATTAGGATGGGAAGATTCAGGTGTTGGATTAATATAGGGAGATGGATGTTGATTAGGGTAAGTTGATGGGTGTGTTTGACTAGGAGTAGGAATGTGAATGTAGGATTAGTGGGTGGATTGTATGGGAGATTAGGGTAGTGGGTGCATGCGAATGAAGGATTGAGATAAGAGGATGTGGATGGGGGATCAAGAAAGGGGTATGGTGACGACAAACTAGGATAAGGGGATGATGTAGGTGAAGGATATGATGGACATCCCTTGTCAAAGGTAGCATAAGGAGTGTGATTAGGCATAGATGAAGACATGATGGGATAACTCGATGGGGTGATTGGATTTTGGAATGTGGGTGGAGAAAACTTACTAGCAATGATAGTGGCAAGGGGATCTATGTCGTATACCTCTTGATCAACAAGACTTTCATTATCATCGTTGACGTAATTAGGGTTTCCCTTGACTACTATTGATGGAGGATAAGAATTCATGATGATGAAAGGATAAAGATGATGGATAAAGATTTTGGATGGAAATGGACAAAAGCCCAAATCAGGATTTAGGACAAGCTCAGATCGGGATTGGATTAAAGCTCATATTAGGATGATTGGATGATTGGATGGTGCAATGGGATTGATTATGATGATAAGATTTGATTATCAAAGGATGATTGTGACACCGAATCTACTTCAAGATGGAAGTAGATTGATTGGGTCGAATGTGATTGGATAGGAATGCGATTGGATTGGATTGGATAAGATCGATCGATGATTGATTGATAAGATCGACTGATGGATGACGAAAGAGACTACAAATCCCATTCAGAGATTATCTTAGATGACCTAGGATACTGATTAATCAGATTAAAGGATAAATGGATGATTGCAGCACCGAATCCACCTTGAGATTGAAGGTGAATTGATTGGGCCAACGATGATTAACTTAGGATGGATGACAATCCTAAGTAAATGTTGAAGAGGATGATCAAATCAGACACTTAGGTCAATTTGGATAATAACTCGAGACGAAGTTTAGGGGATTTCGACGATTTGATTGGAGGAACGAACGATAAAAATGGATGAATGAATACTCAAAATGAGTAAATGATTGATCACAACGAGTAAACAGATGATCGAAATGATGAAAGGATATGTTAAATGGATGAGAGTTTACTTAGAACGAGTAAACGGATGACAAAACGAGAGTTCAAAATGATGAAAGGATATGTTAAATGGATGAACGTTTACTCAGAATGAGTAAACGGATGCTTGGAATGATGAAAGGATGTGTCAAATGGATGAACGTTTACTCAGAACGAGTAAACAGATGATTGGAATGATAGAACCAAAGTTCAAAATGATGAAAGGATGTGTCAAATGGATGAACGTTTACTCGGAACGAGTAAATGGATGATAAGAATGATAGAACGAGAGTTCGAAATGATGAAAGGATGTGTTGAATGGATGAACGTTTACTCAGAATGAGTAAACAGAGAGAATGGTAGGGTATACCCCCCTCAAGGAGGTAGATGGTGAAGAAAAAGGTGCCCCGACCAACTTCTCAAAAGTATGAAGTGGTATATATCATTGGAAAGAGCATGAAAAAATGAGAAGAACTGCCTTTGAACAGAGTCAATCAGATAAACAGTGTTGAAATGGTGGCCCCGGAAGAAAGAGCAGAAGGTTAGGTCCGCCACAGCATAAGGTCAGGTCAACCACCGGAGGTCAAGTCCACCATCGGGGTCAGGTCCGCCACCGGGAGGTCAGGTCTGCCATCGGAAGGTCAGGTCCACCACTGGAAGGTCAAGTCCGCCATCGGAAGGCCAGGTCTACCATCGAGGGGTCAGGTCCGCCACCGAGAGGTCAGGTTTGCCACTAGAGAAAAAGTTGCTCAAAAGTATAAAGTGTTATATGTCATTGGAAAGAGCACAAAAAACTGAGAAGAATTGTTTTTGAACAAAGTCAATCAAATAAACAGTGTAGAAATAGCGGGGCATATACAGTTTCCTGTTAGGGAAAATCCACCACAGCATGAGGTCAGGTCCGCCACAGCATGTGGTCAGGTTTTCCACAGCATGAGGTCAGGTCCATCACTGGAGAAAAAGTTGCTCAAAAGTATGAAGTGTTATATGTCGTTGGAAAGAGCACGGAAAATCAAGAAGATTGGTACTTGAACGGAGGAAAACGGGTTTACAATGTGCAGAAGGCGGGGCATATACAGTTGCCTATCAGGGCAAGTCCGCCATAGCATGAGGTCAAGTCCACCACAGCATGAGGTCAGGTCCACCAAAGCATAAGTTTAAGCTTGATTTTTTGATGGATGGGTAAGGCAAAGGACCCAAAATATAGCAAACACTGATAAACATATTTGGCTAAACTGTAAATGACTGGTTTTGCACGAGAAAGACAATTTAGATAGCACAACCCTAATACTAGTAGAAATGGGTATGGCCAACAAAGTCTTCTACTCTAGGATGAACATGGTTGCTAAGGAGTCCTCGATATACACCCGGTACGTGAGGCCCAAACTGTAAACACCAACCCGTTACAAGCGTAAGTCGGGAACCTTGGCGAGATACTAAAGGCTCGGACCAACTCTTCACGTCATCCCGACGCTTCACCAATTACAATGTGGTTGGATTGAGGTACAACTTTCGCTCTCCCCCCTTTATATACCCTGCCGGTATGCATGGTTGGAATCGTCCCTTGGGGTGATGAAATCCCCAAGCAGGTCCCACTAAGAAAATGAAAATGGGGTGACTCAAAGGACTTGGAAAGCTATGATTTATCATCACCCAGGATCACCAAATGGCTTAAGGGGATTGGATACATCAAATAACCTTCCACAAGCATGCCAAACAAGGTTTTTTGAACCCTCTAATTAAACTATGTGCCTAATTTACCAAAGGAAAATTGGTTAAAAATTGAAATTTCACCTTCGGGAGGTCAGGTCCGCCAAGGCAGGTCAGGTCTGCCACCGGAGGTTCAGGTCCACCACTGAAGGGTCAGGTCCGCCACCGGGAGGTCAGGTCCGCCACCGGGAGGGCAGGTCCGCCACCGGAGGGTCAGGTTCGCCACCGGAGGGTCAGGTCCGCCACTGGAGGGTCAGGTCCACCATCGGAAGGTTAGGTCCGCCACTAGAGGGTCAAGTCCGCCACCGGAGGGTCAGGTCTGCCACTCTGTAACCTGAACCTACAAAAATGAAAAAAATAGCAAACGTGAAAGAAAGAGACCCATTTGTGGGTCCCGCCAGGCATGCCAGAAATGTGATAGGTCAAATATATGCGTTAGAAAACAAGCAGCAAACTAAAGAGTGCAAATAAACACCAAAACAACCTACACCTCAAGATTAGCCTAAGTTGGAATCAACACAAGATAAAAACAACAAATGGAACTTTCTACCTTGTGTTGAATCAATCCTTTGGTTGGCCCTTCGATCTTTGATGTGTATGCTCCTTGGATGGCAACATATGCAAACTAGATGATGTGAGGATGGATGGAAATGGATGAAAGCATGAAAATGGCTAAGTGTAGATTGAGAAATAAAATTGCAAGAGTTTGGCTAGCAAAATGATCTCCTCCCAAATGAGAGAAAAGAGGGGGTATTTATAAGAATTTTGAGAATTCTAAGAAGAAATGGACGGTTGAGATTGATCCCAACATGGCCAAGATGTAGGACTATGGTGAGTTGAGAACTCACAAGCCCTCACATCTTGACATGTGGCAAGGGGAGAGGCTTAAGAAAGATGAGGTAGACATGAGGTGTAAGAGAAGTACATGACATGGATGTACTTCAAAGGACCATAGGGATTTGGTCAAGATATCCTCATAAAGGATGTCCTTGTCCCATGTGGGTGAGAGGACATGTGGGAAGAAGTGAAGGAATTAAAAATTCCTTTTGAGTGCGATAGAGTTAAAAATTGAATTAAAATTCACATGGGAAGTGGAGTGCTTTGTCCAAAGGAAGGCCTTTAATAAGGTTGACCAAGGACACATGTCATAAAGGACATGGGGAAGAGAATTTAATGTTCATGTGAAAGATGAGAGTGGAATTAAAAATTCCTCAAAGGACTTGGGAAGACAAAAGGAATTAAAATTCCTTGGGGGATGGGAGGATTGACTAAAGGGGGTGATTAGACAAGTTGATGAGGGGTTAGAGGAAGGTTAGGTGGCTAAGAAAGATTAGAGGCCAACTTGCAAAAGTTGGAGGATGTGACACCTCCTAATCAAGGATTAGGCATATGCACATCCTAATGATGAGATTAGAAGAAGGATTAAGATTAGATAATAAAAAATGGAGGATGTGACATAAAAGAAATTAAATAAATGACATTTATTTAATTCATTTGATGGAAGGAGGATTAAAGAGATAAGGTATTATTGATTAAATACCTTAGGGATTTGGCAGAATTAAAGATATTAATTAAATAATAGCGATATTACTTAATTAATGCAGATAAGGGGATGCTTAGATGAAAAGGGATAAATTTGGATAAATTAAGTGTCCAAATTTAGGTGTCTACACCTACGATTAGACATAATCAAAATGTTGTTGTTTCAAATGACTATGAGTACTAACTTTCACTATTTGAAGATGTTGAAACCTTGTCATAGAGAACTAAAACATTGATGCAACCACTCATCGTACCTTAAAACATACCAAAAGTCTCCTAGAAATTAGACATAGGAAGATTCAAGATGACTTAAAAAAAAATATTGCCAAAGCATAAACTTATGATGACTTAACCAGGCATAGTACACACTCCCTCCCCATTAAGCACTTAGACATATGGAAATTAAATAAACCACTTGGTGGTGTTTCCCTTCAAGTTTATTTACTTGAATGAAGAGAAAAAGTCTGTTGATTACAATTAGAGAATACATTTGAGGCATTGGTTATGTAACTGGTGGACCATAGTCACATTTAACACTTGTTACAAAGTTTGCGAGTTAAAAAGTTAAGTAGATTTGATTTGTGATGGACACATTTGGACGGTAGTAACAATAACTTGCAATCTATCAAGACTTGATTACCTTATAACCTGTGAAATTCTAGCGATGAAATGATAGATTAATCATAATGTCACATTGGGATCACATCACCATGAAAGAACTTCATCCAACATCCTTATGAGTGCAGGTACCACGAAATAGGTATTTTTCATATTTGTCTTCCTCGAGTGAGGGAAATTCAAGAAGAGAAGAGGAAAGAGAGACATGTAGTAGGTCTAAAAGAGGGAGATCAACTAGAGGTCAAAATATTAGAAGAAAATTCCGTAAACGCATGGAATTTTTTCTTGTTGTAGGTGGGTCATGTTCTTATGATAATGAGAGCATAGGTGACGTCGAGGTACCCTTGAGGTACAAACATGTACAGAAACAATGGGTACCCAAGTAAATTCCTCCAATAAACACTAATTTTTGTGTCAACGAGAGGATATATTGCATAGCACCATCGTCATTACATAGTTTGGGCCTATTTTGCATGGATGGCATAAAGGTCTATTACAACAAAGTTACTAAATTGATGGAGTATGTCAGACCCTATTACAATTAAAAAGATTGGATGTAGCTGGTTCGATATACATGAAGTATGCATAGGTATGCATTATTAGCAAATTATATACAACTAAAAGATAAGGATCAAAATAAAGGAGTGGCTATGTACATTAACAAAAGGCCAAAAGCATCAGGGAATATTGCAGGGTTTATAAACAGTACATGACTTGGGTCAATAAATAAGCAAACCAATTACATATTCAAGGCACGTGATGGAAACTGTGTATTCATGTGTGATAAAATTAATTACTATAGGGGAAGAGTTGCTAATCGATTACAATTTGAATCAGTTAGTTACAAACATGGTTACTATGGGGGTGGGACATTGATTGTACGGGGAAGTATCTATCCCATAGCACAAATCGTGATGTATCTTTAGGCACTTCTACCCAACAGGTTTACCTCATTGTAATTGTACAAATTAGATATGAGAAAAATATTTTATTATTATGTTTTTTTCATAAGTTTATTGGGTTAATTTTGATAATGTTTTTAATAATCTTGTTGCAGTCGACTGATTGAAGAAAGGCGCCAGCAGTAGATGAGAGCATCCATAGGGAGGTGCAGTCAATATTATGTGATGATGACATCACTTATTCAACAAAATCTCTTGATATGATAAGGAAGACCCACAAAAAATGCAATGAAGAAATCCTTAAGTTGTTATTCATAGTGCCTCAAATAGATGAGATAAGAGAGAGGGTTAAAATATTGACTGAGAGAGCACAAAACTTGCAAGTAAGTTTTCATGAGGTCTTTAATTATAACATAATTTCATTCATGGTTTTATATTTTGTACTCTTTGATGTCGTGAACTAAAATATGTGTTGTATTTAAAGGATTTTTTGCATCCTCATGATGCTCCTAACCATGATCAGGGTACTGCAAGTGCTACCCGAGGAGTAGGGGTTGGTACAAGTATCCATCTTGATCTTCCTATGCATACATCACATCATCTGACCCCATCATCCATGCCTATATTATCATTTGAAATGTTAGCAACACATACCGTGCAGGCATCCATTACTACACCCTCTGGCAGCGAACACATGCTAGAACATGCATCAAGACATGTACCTAGGGATGCAGAGGCCACTAGTATTGGTGATGTTTTAGTAGCATTTCTTGGATCTTCCCCTATTACTAGTATGGGAACATTGCCAGTCACATTTGTGGTGACCGAGGATTTCATTCCCATAAAGATAGAGAAGGTCCTAGGTACTTTAAAATATTTTAATTATCATTATATATAATCCAATTGAAATTTACTTATTGATCACTCTTTTTAGACTATTGATCCCATGATCATTTTGCAGGAAATGATGTTTTTTATAAACATCTAAGTGATATTACATTAGAGCTCTTCAGACCCACCATACATACATGGTGGAATGCCCAAAATCAAGATTTAAAAGATGAGCTCATTAACCGTTTAGTTGTGTTGTTTGGTGATAAAACATTCAACCAAACCAAGGTCCTTAAGAAATTTGGTACCTATATAAAATATGTGAGGGACCAATATAGGTCACATTTAGAGAAGAACAAAAAGTACGAGCATTCCCCCATGATTCCTGAGAGGGAGTGGAAGGACTTGGTGTCAGATGGAAAGGAGAAGGCTAAAAATAATAAAGGAACGACACCACTGGGCCAAGGAAGGTATGTGATACTATCAACAATGTAATTATATATTGATTACTCTTTCTTTTTACATAATCTAACCTATTTCAAACTTTTCATAGGCTTCCCAACACATCGAAGGAAACAAAGGCAAGACTAGAAAAACACGAGCAACACAAACTTGGCTCTAGTGGTTATATGAAATTAGCCACATGAATTGTGAGTATCATTAAATGAAATATTGCATCCAAATAATAAATTGCAAACAATTTTGGGTTTATCACACCATAGAAGCAAAATTCATGATCTTATGCAAAAATGCAGGGCTCTGAATTCAATAGAGTTCCCATAGAAGAGGACTTGAAGATTTCCTTCCAACAAGGCTATGGAGCCATGGTTGAACACCTAAGAGTCTTGACTGGGAAAACACAATCTTCCACTGCATCTAACACGTAGGTAAATAAACTCAATAAAGTTTATTTAAAATTGAATACTTGTGCAATCTATTCAATATTAATTTCTACCATAAAGTAATTACATGCCTATTTGTTTAAACATACAATGAATGATAATACTACACATGACATTGGAATGCAGCCGGGTGAGGGTGGAGCACAGCCTGCAGATGAAGGTCATGGTGTGCATCTTGGTACTGGATGTATTCATGTGCTATACAAAACGTAGTATGGATTAATAGAATTAAACATCTTTAAATGCAATTGGTGTATTAATTAATGTAACATTTCGTGTTTCAACTTTAGAGCATGTAGAGCGTGATCAACATGTTGAGCATGATCAGGCTAGAGAAGATCAGGAATATGATGTGGCCCCATTAGGTAAAGAGGACCACTCTAATGTTACTTTAAACATATTTAATTGAAATTGGTGTATTAATTAATGTAACCTAAGTTCATGTTTCAACTTTAGAGCATGTAGAGTGTGATCAATGTGTTGAGCATGATCAGGCTAGAGAAGATTAGGAACATGATTTGGCCCCATCAGGTAAAGAGTACCACTCTAATATTCTTTTAATAATTGAAATTGGTGTATTAATTAATGTAACCTTTCGTGTTTCAACTGTAGATAAGGGTTTAGAGGGTGTTCAACATGTTGAGCATGAGTCTATAAGAGAAGTTCAAGAACATGATGTGGACCCATTAGGTAAAGATAACCACTCTAATGTTATTTTAATTAATGAAATACTTGTAACAATAATAATAAAACATATCAATTTAACATTTCTTTGTTATTGCAACAGACCCCCCTTGCAGTGGCGTCCACATCGTGAGCACAC
The DNA here is from genome assembly GCA_007258455.2 of Sequoia sempervirens. Classification (NCBI taxonomy): domain Eukaryota; kingdom Viridiplantae; phylum Streptophyta; class Pinopsida; order Cupressales; family Cupressaceae; genus Sequoia; species Sequoia sempervirens. Next base: position 48,888 of record VDFB02371862.1, read on the forward strand.
GACTAGGCATACATTAAGATCACAAGCAAAGGGTAGAACAACTAAAGGGGGGACAGATGATTTAGAAAATGATACTCCACTTTAGATTGTTTTAGCTTTAAAAAAGAAACAAAAAAAAAGTGATTGTAATCATATCATGACAACCATATTTTTGATAATATGTAAAAACTGAAAGAATGAATGTTATATGTTAATAAATGAATGTGAATATGTTAATGAATGAATGTGAAGATATGTTAATGAATGAATTTTATATGTTAATGAATAGATGTTATATATGTTATTAATGGATGAATGAATAGATACTATATATTATTAATGGATGAATGAATGATTAATGTTATATGATTGGGTATGGGGAATTGAGAGTGATGTGAGGGGCAAATGAGCTGCTTTATGCGTGGTTAGCCATTAGCAGAGAGAATATTAAACTATTCTCAAAACAAATAGAGAAGCTCAATAAGGTAATGCACTTTTCAATATAAAAAATGCATCGTTTGAAACATCAAACCAATATGCAAAGATGAAAGAAAGTGCTAACTTTTCACTATGGTGCCAGAAAAATGATTCTTTATGCCCTGAATCCATTTTTGCATCATAATTTGAAGTTGTTTCCATTCCAATGTTTGAGTTTAGTTTGTTTGTATGGCTTTGTATGAAGATACCACATTTTGTTGTGTGTGGATTTTTGTTTCAAAGCTCGTTCTTCTATTTTTAGTGGTGACATAACTCTAAAATTTGACTTGTATGCATAACAGGTTAGTGGAAAAATTGACAGCTGTGAAGGGTTTAGAGGCTCGATTGAGATAGATACACAAATATTTGGATCTTTTTGTT